>JAVIAB010000159.1:25980201-26002769 GCA_032433765.1 Megaustenia siamemsis | reverse complement strand
GTGTACTTTCTATGGACATGGGAGGTAAGCTAAGGGTGGACTGTCTATGGACATGGGAGGTAAGCTAAGGGGTTACTTTCTATGGACATGGGAGGTAAGCTAGAGGTTGTACTTGACTGTCTATGGACATGGGAGGTAAGCTAAGGGTGGACTGTCTATGGACATGGGAGGTAAGCTAAGGGTGTACTTTTTATGACATGGGAGGTAAGCTAAGGGTGTACTTTCTATGGACATGGGAGGTAAGCTAAGGGGGACTGTCTAAGGACATGGGAGGTAAGCTAGAGGGTATGACACTTTCTCTATGGACATGGGAGGTAAGCTAACGGCGGTATACTTTATGACATGGGAGGTAAGCTAAGGGTGTACTTTCTATGGACATGGGAGGTAAGCTATGGGTGTACTTTCTATGGACATGGGAGGTAAACTAATGGGTGTACTTTCTATGGACATGGGAGGTAAGCCAAGGATATGGTGTACTTTCTATGGACATGGGAGGTAGGTAAGCCAAGGATGTACTTTCTATGGACATGGGAGCTATACTAAGGGTGGATATTATGTGCACAATGAAGGTGTCATAAATATAATTAAGACATTATAAAAGATAAAATTGGAATATAAGGCTGCAGAAATTTGGAATCTAGTGAGGCACAAATATAGATTTATGATGGGCAAATATAACCAGCGAGGAACTGGAAACATAAGCATTGGCATTCTATGCCATCTGTTTAAGAGATTGTGCACATTTTGGCTTTTACAAGAGCAATGTTGTTGATTCTACAAACAAATACGCATTAATCAACTTGTCTTTTATCTGTCATTATTTATTACGTACACAAGAAGTATTCAACTTTAACCTCAGTTAATGACCTTGTGGCTCTTCTGAGCTCAGGAATCAACTCGGTGCTGAGGAAGGCATAGTTTGATTTTTGCAGTTATGTTTGATCGGCATAGAGGGCACTCTTTGATGTGTTGTGCACAGTCCGAGCAGCAGCAGACATGACCACATGTAAGAAAGATGATGCTTGACTGTTGAGAAAGAGGTCAATTCTAAATTAATATTTAAATTTACAATATTCTATTATTAACATAAGGGGTTGAAACCTTTAAGATTTTTAATGTTCATTTCATAATTTAATGAAAACTCCAAATTAACTCTTTCCCTTACCAGAAACGCTCAGTCTCTTGCACTTCCTTGTCCTCGTTTTCCAATACAAGCTCTCTCCGTCTGCTGTGAAATGTCTGAATAAATTCTGTATCTCTTTCTTGAAGTTTTGCCATACCTAATTGTATAGAATGGTTAACGAGGTAGAGTTCTGCACTACCAAAGGAGGAGTAAGACGTCTCCTTTCTTCTACTAGCCTTCGGGACACCCTTGGGCAAGGTGGAGCTCCCGTTTAGCCCCCTTATCAGGGTTATGTGAAGCCATTGGAGCAGATGGTGGATGGTGTTGTGGGAGCAGCCAACAAGTAGTGCCGGTTATGGTCCCCACACCGCGATGGCAGGCAGAGGATCTCATGTATAGGGACAATGGCTGCAATCTCCAATTAGTACAGTCACTGCCACGAAGGAAAGGAATGGCAAACTACCTTCTTATGTTGCCTAGACTAATCATGACAAATCACAACTTAATATACAAAAGGCAGCTCCTAAAACATCAGAAAGAAACAATCAACATTTTTCGGGCACATCATGAGAAGAGGAAAGTTAGAATACTTGTTTATAACTGCAAAATAAAAGGAAAGAGAGATCGCGGACAACAAGAGAGAAAATACTGGATAGCTTGGTGTCATGGCATGGAAAACAGTCAACAACAGAACTGATACAATGCACTGTAGATAGAAGATTATGGAAGGACATGATCGCCTACACCAACCGGTATGGCACATGATGATGATGAATTGTATAGAAGAGTGGTTTCTCTTGCTACATATCCACTCCTGAAACCATTAAATAACCACGCATGGAGGGAATATTTTGCCTCAACTTGGGCGTGTTTTTGAATGTTTATGTCCTGTTCTCATGACTTCCAATGGAAAATGAAAGAAACCCTACTTTCCCATGGATTATTTAAAAGACTACAACAACTGTAAAATGTAAGTAAACTAAACTTCCGTATGAAATAGTACACTTACATTGTTATTTTGTGACCGAGGTGTTTGTCAGTTTTTCAACCTTCGTGTTCCTCTTTCTTCACATTTTAAATACTTACCAAAAATGATTTTATGCCAAACAAATATTATTTCAATTTTGTGCAATACTCCATCTTTAATTTGTTATATTAATATGACCTCTATCTATCTATTGACCTTTCGAGCTGTAGCCGGCCCATAGGGCATAGACCAAGATACACCTTCTCCTATCTGAATTTTTGTTCTAGCAGTTTTCTTTTAAAGATATTTTATCAAAACTCGCCATCTGTCTCTGTTCTGTGCAAGCAAACTCGCCATCTGTCTCTGTTCTGTGCAAGCAGCTCTATCTCATTGAGGGAGCCGAATCCTGCTGCTCTTGCCTCTTGCATCAATGTTCTTCTCAGTGTCTCCCTGAATCTTCCTCTTTTTCTCTTACCTGTTGTTTCCCATGTGAGAGCTTGCTTTGCTATTCGGTTATTATCTCTTCTCATCACATGTCCAACATATGACCATCATCTTTTCTTTATTACTGAAGATATTAGTGGTTGATTGGCGATTTCTCTAATTTCCTCGTTTGTTCTGAATTCGTTCCACACTATACCAAGGTTTTTCCTTAGACATTTATTTTCGAATGCGTTCAATTTTGTTTCTATGTCTCTTATTGTTTTCCAGCTTTCACACGCATATGTAAGGGTTGATAGTACATTTGATTTGAATAGCCTGAGTTTTGTGTTTGTGCTGATTAGTTTTGATATTAATTTATATCAATTAATTTGTATATTAATATGACCTGCTTTATTAAAAAAATTTTTGAAGAATTTTTACAATTGTGATATCGGTTTTCACAAATCTAAATCAGGTAATTCAGCTCAAGCCGGCAAAATAATCTGGAAGGGAAAGAGTTAAAACAAGCAGATCATTTAGAGGCTCATGAGTGATAAGTTTCAAAAAGTTAAAATTTCAAGTATGTATGGAGCTGATTAAAAAGTTTAGCATTTTAGTATGACTGATTCAAGGTCTTAACCTGAAAATTTGGTGTGAACTTTAGTCCTTTATTACGTATTCAAACCTCAAAGGTGATGCACTTCTCCTATCCCTTCTTCACTTTCCAGCCGCTTTGCTTTCCCAAAAAAATCTGATACCCATTTAAGGATGGGTGAACCCGGAAGCCATCTATCACGAACCCGACCTCTTGTCCTTTGTAGTCCAATTCACTAACTATTGAGCTATCGCGGCTCCCTATTTCTCAAAGTAATACCAATTTTTTTTATTTTTTTTTTATTTTTATATCCTGCCTTCTTTTTTCTTATACATAAAGAAATAGGTGTTTGCTGCCAGCTGTGTTCTAGTTTATATGGATATATGTTTGCTCCCATTGCGAGGCACATCTAACCTGGCAATATTTTGTGACTAAATGTTCATTCTCTCTAGAATTGCATCAATGCTGAAAGTGGATTTGTGGGACCTAAAGATGCAAATATTACGACTTTTCCGTAAACTACCGACACAATGCATCTATGCTCACTTTAACGGTTGAACACTGTGAAGAAAAGAATTCATAGTGACCTGTTGGGGTACTTTTTTTAAAGATTACAATATGAAAGTAGAGCACTTGGTCAGCTCAAGTTCACTGATCCGGGGTCTTACTAGCAAATCCTTATCTTTTTATTCCAGACATTTTATTTTTATTTCCATTTTTATTTCTCATTCTAGTTCTAAATTATTATTATTTTATTTGTTTTTAATTTTTATTATTTTAAATTTTAAATACATATCTATGTGTGTGTTGTATGTTTGTTTCTGCTGAAGGCCTGTTGAGCCGAAACATTGTTCTAATTTGTGGCATCCCCTTATTACATAAAGCTTTAACCATACCAATTTTTGCTATTTTTTTTTTTTCATTTTTCTTTTTATTACAACTGCCAAAATACATGGTTAAAGAGCAAGAACAATAACTCAGCACAGACCTGCTTATCTAAACAGATTGCACACTCAGAGTATAGTCCTCTTGCTGTCACAGTTACATCTTTCATCAGTAAAGAAGGTGGAAGTTCTGGGGGCTTGTGCAAATCTTCAGATGGAGCTGATGGAGTGAGCTGATGTGGTGGATTAACTGGTTCCTGGAGAAGATAAAATGAAAATATCTCAAGATTCTCAAGAGATTTGTATTGTTCCATGCTCTATTATCATCATTACACTGATAGTGTATATGAGTATCTTTCATCTCATTCTTGATCACTCTGAAGGATCACAGCAGATTATGCAAACACCATAGAGAATCTCTAGGATAATTTTAAAGAGGATCTCAGTACAGTACACAAACACCATAGAGAATCTCTAGGATAATTTTAAAGAGGATCTGAGTACAGTACACAAACACCATAGAGAATCTCTAGGATAATTTTAAAGAGGATCTGAGTACAGTACACAAACACCACAGAGAGTCTCTAGGATAATTTTAAAGAGGATCTCAGTACAATACACAAACACCACAGAGAGTCTCTAGGATAATTTTAAAGAGGATCTCAGTACAGTACACAAACACCACAGATAATCTCTAGGATAATTTTAAAGAGGATCTCAGTACAATACACAAACACCACAGATAATCTCTAGGATAATTTTAAAGAGGATCTCAGTACAATACACAAACACCACAGATAATCTCTAGGATAATTTTAAAGAGGATCTCAGTACAATACACAAACACCACAGATAATCTCTAGGATAATTTTAAAGAGGATCTCAGTACAATACACAAACACCACAGAGAGTCTCTATGATAATTTTAAAGAATATCTCCACACAGAACACAAACACCACAGAGAGTCTCTATGACAATTTTAAAGAATATCTCCACACAGAACACAAACACCGCAGAGAGTCTCTATGATAATTTTAAAGAATATCTCCACACAGAACACAAACACCACAGAGAGTCTCTAGGATAATTTTAAAGAATATCTCCACACAGAACACAAACACCACAGAGAGTCTCTATGATAATTTTAAAGAATATCTCCACACAGAACACAAACACCGCAGAGAGTCTCTAGGATAATTTTAAAGAATATCTCCACACAGAACACAAATACCACAGAGAGTCTCTAGGATAATTTTAAAGAGGATCACAGTATAGAACACAAACACCACAGAGAGTCTCTAGGATAATTTTAAAGAATATCTCCACACAGAACACAAACACCACAGAGAGTCTCTAGGATAATTTTAAAGAATATCTCCACACAGAACACAAACACCACAGAGAGTCTCTAGGATAATTTATTTCATAAAATGGGTTAACATCATTTCAATGTCTCATTTTATTTTCCATATCCCCTTTACTTAGCACTAGCTAGAAAATGGTGTGTTCTTGACAGTGCTCTTTGGTTTCCTTTGCACTTGCTACTTTCTACAGCATCTGATATTTTGCTAATCCATCTTTTAGAGGTCTTTCTCTTTCTCCTCTGTTTCTGCATCTGATTTCTAAAGCTTGTTAAGAAATAGTTTTCACCAGTAGTTGAGTCATCACATTACATGTCCATATCACTATAACATGCCCTTCACATTACATGTCCATATCACTATAACATGCCCTTCACATTACATGTCCATATCACTATAACATGCCCTTGGATTTAAATTAGGACTGATGTTACTCTTACTCTCTTTCTCATTATCATTATCAAGTATGTGCCTGCTGGAGTAGGTGATCATGTCTCTCCACAACTTTCGATCTCGACAGTTATTTATTATTTCTGTTGCTGACCTTCTACCAAGCCATTCTCTTAAGATACCAATCTTTTCTCTTTGCTTCCCTCTATCTCTTCGTCCCTCAATTTTCCCACTTGTACAATATATCCAGCTGTTCTCTTCTCATTCTATCTATTGTCCTTTCGAGCCAAAGACGGCACGTAGGGCAGAACCACAATCTCAAAAACAGAAACCATATTGCAGGGACCGCTGCTTCTAAAATCTATGGCTGTTTCCATAACAATACTTTTTTACAATGATAGCTTGTCAAGCCATCAATCAACCTCCTTATTCGCCTCTTACGACATGCCTGGAAGGTCACAGTATCACTATTCTTTACTTCCCTCATAATGAGGCCCCATTACATGGCCAAAAAATTATGATTGGCTCTCTTTCTAATTTCTTCAATTCTGATTTTTTTCTCTAATAATTACATTTATTACCCTATGAAGATATTTCATTTCACTAACTGAAACCTTTCATATCTCTTTTTATAAAAATGTCCATGTTTGGCACTGGTAGAACAAATGTTGGCAACATTTTCAATGCAGACAGGGGTTTTACAGTTTTTGAATTTTTACCTGGGTGATGGTTTACAACCCTCTCTTTTCTGCTTGGACTGCCACAGATTGCACTTTAATGTACATGACTTACTGGGCATATTGATTCGAAAAAATATCAACTTAGGGGAAATGGCATTCATGTTCACCGGGCATTTAGAGAATGTCATTACAAAAACCATTTTTACGCTATTATAATAGCTTTAGGCATTGAATTTTTTTTTGTAATTTGAGTCAATTTGAGTAGGAAAGTAAAAGAACTCTCTTTTCATAGATGTAATTTGAAATTGTCGCCTATGCAGGTGAATATGGTTTGCACAGAGTTTGACATTGCTAAGGCGTAAACCGACAAAATCACAATGGCAGTCCATACCACTTGGGTTTTTCACAGTGACTAGTCTATTGATCAAAACATTTCAGTTGCTGAGTTTGTTTTCAATGTGTTTTTTTCTAGGAAACTGGAAAGAAGAAGTGACTGTGTTTGCAAATATTCCCTTTTCAATGGAAGTCATTTGGGATTATCACTTGTACAGTCTAATAGGATATGCACAGAAGACCATGTCAACAGAATTTACAGACATGTTTGGGGAGATGCTGCGATAAGTGCACAGAATAGATATGAGGAATTCCTGACAGCAATGGAACTGATTCAGTGAATAGAATAGAATAGAATAGAATAGAATAGAATAGAATAGAATAGAATAGAATAGAATAGAATAGAATAGAATAGAATAGAATAGAATAGAATAGAATAGAATAGAATAGAATAGAATAGAATAGAATAGAATAGAATAGAATAGAATAGAGCAGAATTGAATAGAACAGAACAGTTTAGCTGCTAGATGCAAATCCATGTCTATTTCAGAAGAATATACTAACCCATACTGTGTCCTTGATTTTCTTCTCTGTACAAGATGTGTTTGGATCTAAATGATACAGCTCAATTTGTTTGAGAATGGATTTCCGCAATCCCATTTCATGGACTCCCATCTGCCGCAAGTCAGCATCACTCAGGGTCACTAGTGTCTGTATAGTAATGCGGTGTCTGGCAAAGACAGGTAGGTAATCTGCAGCCCCTGAAGAAATGAGGATCTTTTTTACTGCAATCTCCAGCTGGGTTTCCTAGGAGGGAAAAGAAAGAGCCCCATCACACCACATTCATGTATAAAGATTATAATGCCTGTCTGTTTATTGTTTTTGCAAGCCAAAGTCAACACATAGGGCAGAAATTCTAGAATTTCAATGTCTGATAATCTTTGTTATCAAGTTTTAGACCTTGTACAAGACCTGCATTGTATCTTGCTACTTGTCCCTGCTCTGGGCAAGTCGCTCAATCTTGGCAAGGGAACTAATGTTTTCTGTTGATGTATTTCACCTCAGTTTTCTTTTTTAGTGTTTTTTTCTTTTTTTTATTTCAACTCTTTCTTTCACCCTCTGGTTCCCATTTGAGTGAATCAATTCAGAGGAAGAGGTATGTTTGCAGCACTCGGAAAAAATGACAAATAATCAACAACAGAAAAAAATATGGACCAAGGCAGGATCGAACCCGTACTCAGTGGCACAGCACCTTTCGTGGCAAGGCGCTGTGCCACTGAGTACGGGTTCGATCCTGCCTTGGTCCATATTTTTTTCTGTTGTTGATTATTTGTCATTTTTTCCGAGTGCTGTAAACATACCTCTTCCTCTGAATTGATTCACTGATTATCGCCTCGGAAGTTTCCCTCTATAATAATATTCATTTATTATTATTTGTTCCCATTTGAGGGCTTGCTTAGAGATTCTCTTGTTGAGACTTCTCATCAAATGGCCACCATTTTCTTCTTTTGATTACAGATGATTTATGTTTATGCTTTGTTATATTAAGCTTCAATATAATGTTAATACATTTTATTAGACCATTTTCAGCATTTTTTAAGGGGTAAAGTAGTCAGCATAATGCCAATGCTATCTTTCTTTCCAGGAAAATCTGGTACCAACTTAAGACTGTGTAAACCTGGAAGTTGGTAATCAGAATTAGATCTAGTATCATGGCCTCAACCAAATAGCAAAGCAAGCACTCAAGTGGGAAACAACAGGTAGGAGGAAAAGAGGCTGACCTAGAGAAACACTGAGAAGAACCTTGATCAGGGAGGCAAAGGCAGCAGGAATCGACACCCTTAATGAGGTCGAGATGCTTGAACAGAACAATGACAAATGGTGAGATTTGATAAAAGATCTTTGCAAGGATTGAGACTGCTAGAAAGAAAATTTTGAAACAGGGAAAGAGTATCTGTGTCTATGCCCTATGGGCCAACTACAGCTCAAATGGTCAATAGATAGATCGTGACCTCAATAGGCAGTTCATTAACCACTGCTCTCTCATCTTCCTGTATTCCCTAGGTAAATACGTAAAACTTTAAATGTCAAATGTCTTTGGTCGACACTTGAAAGTATCTTATCTGTTTACACTGTGTTTTTTTTTATTACATTGCAAACAACACTTCAGGTCAGGATTATGAATTCATATCGCTCTCTCTTTCAGTGTTTCATAAGTTTTTGGTCAGTGTATATTGGCTTGCTTGCGTTCACCTAATGGCTAATGGAATAATTAGACCTCTTCATCTATCTATCTATTATCCTTATGAGCCGAAAATGGCACAAAGGGCAGAACCACAATCTCAAAAACAGAAACCTTGCGTGTCAAAATGGCACATATTGCAGAGATCACTGCTTCTAAAATCTATGGCTCTGTTTCCATAACAATACTTTTCACAATGACAGCTTGTCAAGCCATTGATCAATCTCCTTAGTCGCCTCTTATGACACGCCTGGAAGGTCACTTCCCTCATAATGAGGCCCTGATAACTCATGGTAAGACTTCATCACTCATCATTAAAATAGACATTAACCCTAGATTACAATGTATGTCTGTGACCAACGTGTTTACGTCATCAAGTTATTTGCGGTTCATCATCATTGCACTCTGAACATGTCCATAGGTGCTCAGATCCCCTCCTCAGCAATTCCCTCAGTGTCAAGCAACTGACGACTCCAGTTCTATGTTGGTTGATAAGTCTTCTTACATGGCCACTAAGTTTCTCATTTCTGGCTGTGCCCATCTTAACTCCCATTTCCATCATCCGAAGAAGTGACGTGGATCTGTGTTTGTCGAAGTCCTGTGCTCTTCCCACATCTCGGAGGGCATTGATGATGTCCGCTCGATCCATTGGTTGCCCGTCCTCAACGACAGTGCAGCTAGCCAACCTGTCCACTCATTCATTTCCCCGTACTCCCGCATGTCCAGGGACATGCCGAGGTCAACGGTCTCATCTGCGATAACACCGATCTCAACTGAGATCTCAATTGAGACAATTGAGATGACGTCATGGAACGCACCAAAATGGCAGCTTATTTATATTCGAGCTATGGACTAAGCAATGTTTACATTGAACACCACGATATATGTTATTGCAGCGAGTTGGCAGATTTTTGAAAATGTTTGTTCGCAGTTCGTTAACCTTCGCTGTAGATAAAGTCGTTAATTAGATGGCTTCGTTTCGGACGTTTGGTAGCTAAGGACCTAACTTGTGCAAACGGATGGCATTGGCAAGGATCATTTTGAATCTATGAAGTGGGCTCATTTTGTGTTTAACTCAAAAGCATATGTGCTTTTTAACCAAAGACCTTTTCTTGGGTACTCAATGAAGATATCCCCGATGGAAGAATAAATTGTACTATTAGTCCCATAAATGATTCGCTTCCAGAGGTTTATGATGTAAACAAAGCAGTTTTGTCATTGCAAGTGAATAATGTCCACACCAATAATTGGTCAGGATTGTGTAGCAGCAGCAGCTTTATAGCGAACACAGAAAACATCACAGGATTGTGCTGTTCTGAAACAGCTATGCCATGCTACCCTAGAATTGCCTTTACTGGGATTACTGTGACCACAAACCACTCTCCATGTGTGTGCCACATATTTACACCCCAGAAAGAAACACTAAATATAACAACATCATGTGCCGTCTGTGATATTAATGACCTCAGACCAGGAGCCTCCAGTATGATTGATACAACTGTTGCACCAAGCATTTCATCAGCAGAGCCATATCTATGGAATGTTAATCTGACATTGTTCTTGAATGATGTCCAAGTTAATGAGACATCAGAATCGTGTGGCGGCAGGTACAAGGAGGGAGCGGAGAACATCAAGTTCTGCTGCTATAAAGGAGACTTGTCTTGCTATCCCAGAATTGCCTTAAATGGGATCACTGTAGTTGAAAACTTCTCCTCTTGTGTAAACTACACATTCACATCTAAGAGTGAATCAGTGAAGGTCACAAAATCATATTCTCTCTGTGGTTTTACTAACTACAGGTCATGTGGCTTCTGTTGGATTGGAAATGATAACTTACCACCACTGTGTGTCTATATGTTTGGAATTGGAGTCATCAATGTGGCCTAACATCATCAAGTGCTATGATGATCATCATTTTCGGGAGGACGTGAACTCCCATGGTATATGGTGGATAGGCGGTAAGAACCATTGAAGGCTATGTCTGAAAAGTGTTCCTTCTTGCAGTTTCCTCATATTCCAAGTCCGGCTTGTTGCAGGAGCTACTGAGTTAAATGCTTTGTGCACACCGTGAGCTGTGTGTCTCATCCGTTTTGATCCTGCTTCGATATCCCGCTTGTTTATGATGAATGATGATATCGTATGACAGGGAACAGTTGGCTGTGTTCACTTTCTGCGCGGTTTTGCCTTATGTCTTTTGGCGTGTGCTGAGACTGCTACGATGGGGACTACAGTTACCTTTCTTTGTTTGGGAGATGAGTTAGTAATTCGGATGATTTCACTGGCACGGGCGGTTGAGCAATTATGGATTTTAATTCATTTGCTGTGATACCTGGGCCTTCCATAACCAATAACCAATGTCCAGGGACATAGACAAAGGTGACCTTACATATTTTGGATTTCTGCAACGACTCTACCCATTGTATGCGTACAGAGCCCGCCTCCATTTTTTTAATCATGCTCATCGAATTACTTAGTATACATGCGTGGGTGTAGTCTTGTGACTCTAACCATTTGAATGCCTTGGTCACTGCCATCGCCTCCATTGTCATGCTACTCATGGTCATGATGTATGCACCACTGTCTTCCTTGACTATTCTGCCTGCCGAGCGTGCTGTAAATGCCCATGCACTTCTTTGGTGTCGTTTTACAGATCCGTCTGTATAGATGACTGCATCTTTCTCATCGGTGTTATCGCAGATGAGACCGTTGACCTCGGCATTAACCACGAGCGGGTTCTGTTCCCTACTTTTCCTGTCGAGTGTGACAATACACGAGAAAGTCCCCTTGAATGGCGTAGGCACCTGTGTCCACTCCTCACCAACGCAGATATTGGTAAGCCCACTGACCTGTTTGATGACATCTTCTGCTCTGCCCACCCATGATTTGCCTCTTTTTAGCCTGGCTCTTTTCACTGTGTTGAGCACATGGTGCAATGGATGCTCCGTATCTGTACTAATCTTCAGGTATGCTCATGCTCTCCAGATCTTGATTCTATCATCCATGGTTGGAAAGTCAAGAAGATACCTCATTGATACACAGGGGGTGTCCCTAGTACATCCCACGATAATGCGCATGGCTTCATTTTGTATTTTCTCCAGCCTATCAATTTGAGTCATACTGACAGTAAGAATTGCCAGGGCATACTCGATTGGTGCGAGGACTAATCCCTTGAACAGAACAGTAAGTAGCCTCTGCTCGATGTTGGCAGCTGCCATGACCTTCAAGGCGGCTAATCCTTTGCAGGATTTTGTTATCACATGGTCAACGTGGTCCCGAAAACACAGGCTGCAATCAAACTTAACTCCGAGGTATGTCATCAACTTTACGTGTTTACGTTTGCACAAATATGCTGTAATCATTTCCTGGTTTACGTTATTGAGTTATTGAGTTATTTGCGGGTCATCATCATTGCACTCCGAACATGTCCATAGGTGCTCAGATCCCCTCCTCAGCAATTTCCTCAGTGTCCAGCGACTGACGACTCCAGTTCTATGTTGGTTGATAAGTCTTCTTACACGGCCACCAAGTTTCCTGGTTTACGTTTGCACAATGATGCTGTAATCATTTCCTGGTTTACATTTAAACAATGTTGCTGTAATCATTTTTTGGTTTTATATTTGCACAATGTTTCTGTAATAATTCTCTGGTTTACAATCAATTTTTAGCATGAAACGCGATCACACGCTTTTTTTTGGGGTGTTTTTTAAGCCACATCTGTAGAAATGTGGTTTTACAGAAGAATGTTGAGAGTACCATGGACAGCTAAGAAGAGTAATGAAAATGTTATGAGAGAGGTCAAAGCAAAAAGAGAGCTAATCTCCAGTATTAGGAAGAGACAATCATCATTTTTTGGCCATGTAATGAGAAGAGAACAACTGGAATATATTGTAACAACTGGGAAAATTGAGGGACGAAGAGATAGAGGGAAGCAAAGAGAAAAAATAACAGACAGCTTAAGAGAATGGCTTGGCAGAGGGTTAACAACAGAAATGATAAATAGCTGCCGAGATCGAAAATTGTGGAGAGACATGATCACCTATGCCAGTAGGCATGGTACTTGATGATGATGATGACATTTTGTAGTTCACAAATCTAAGTCAGATAATTCAGGTCAAATCAGCACAATTACCAGGAAAGGAAAGAGTTAAATCACCTACATTGGCTCTCTTTAAGGGCGGAGGATGAAGAGGAGTAGTCACCGAGGGAATGCAATAGAAAGAAGAATTGTTTCAAACTTCAGCAACAGTGTGTCTGTATATGTATGTGCATGTGTGTGGAGAGGAAGGGGGGTAGATTTCATATTTAGTAGCCATGAAGAAGAGAGATAAATAAAAGATAGGACAAGGGGAAGTAATGATAAAAATTAAGATGTTGAGAGGGGAGATAATTGTAATATTAGATGTGATTAAAAGCGACAGATCACGGGGAAATCATGCAAGGGGAGACAAGTGAGGGGGGAGCAGTAGATTCACAGGAAATAGAAAGGTCAAGGAGAAAGCGTGCGGGGCGAGGGAGATGAGTGACCGAAATTGGAGAGAAAGAACAAGGGAAAATATAGTTTAGTCGAGCTTAAGCTGGGGCCCAATGCAGACGTTGTGTCCACAAGACAAACGAGACTGTGGGCAGGGGAGATGGACAAGTTTCACAATTGTCAGGTTAGTGTGTGAATAGCTCTAGACCTAGGCAGTCGAGTAGCTGAGTGATAGCTAGGGCTATAAGAATGAACTAGACAGGGATAGGAAGGATCTGTTGAAGATATAGTGATCAATGTGATACTTTAGACAAATGAGCTTAGTGAAAGCTAGGTCTAACGTAGACCTTTACAGGAATCCCATGGTTAAGAATAAAGTGTAGGCTGTGTGCTATTATTCTTAAATCGAGACCTTCACCAGCATTAAGATGTTAGGTGTAGGCTATCGGCTATGAGCCATTATTGGAGAGCCTTTCTATGAACAATTAGTTATGTCAAGAGAGAACTTCATCAGCAATTAAGAGGTTAGGTGTAGGCTATCGGCTATAAGCCATTATTAGAGAGCCTTTCTATGAACAATTAGTTATGTCAAGAGAGACCTTCGTCAGTATGAAGATGCAGGTACAATTGTAGGCTGTGTGCCTTATTAGCATTTCTAAACCTTCATCAGCATCAAGATGTGTAGGTACGAACTGTAGGCTGTGTGCCTTATTATCATTTATAAACCTTCATCAGCATCAAGATGTTAGGTATGACTTGTCGGCTGTGTGCCTTATTATCATTTATAAACCTTCATCAGCATCAAGATGTTAGGTATGACTTGTCGGCTGTGTGCCATTATTAGTACCATGAATAAACCTTCATCAGCATCAAGATGTTAGGTATGACTTGTCGGCTGTGTGCCATGATTAGTACCATGAATAAACCTTCATCAGCATCAAGATGTTAGGTATGACTTGTCGGCGGTGTGCCATTATTAGTACCATGAATAAACCTTCATCAGCATCAAAATGTTAGGTATGACTTGTCGGCTGTGTGCTATTATTAGTACCATGAATAAACCTTCATCAGCATCAAGATGTTAGGTATGACTTGTCGGCTGTGTGCCATTATTAGTACCACGAATAAACCTTCATCAGCATCAAGATGTTAGGTATGAACTGTTGGCTGTGCGCCAATAGGATATAGAGACTTTCAATAAACATTTAGTCATGTCAAAAGAGACCTTCATAAGTATCAAGGTGTTGGTGTGAATTGTTGGCTGTGCGCCATAGTTACCAGAAGAGAGACCTACATCAGTGTTAACATGCTAATTGTGAACTGTGAGATATGAGTATTGGCGGTGTGCCATGGTAATATGAACAAACTGTTTTATCTATTAAACTGTTATAACTAGCCCTGGTGTTGTTCCTTGCTGTTGTCGAAGGGGTGATGTGTCCTACGAAGAACGAGCCATGAGTTGTCAGCTACAGAGTTACAACGCGAAGTTGATAAACGGGCGAACCTGAACCTTGAAGTACCAGCAGCGGCAGATCTGAGTCCACGAGAAGGCGTGAAGCCTGACCCTGAGTGTACCAAATCAAGTGTTCGAGAATGTAAATAGCCAGAAGGGCTATTTCCCTGGTACAGCCATTTACCATCCCAAATCCTCCTGCAAGGTAGAGGTGATCTTTTCTATTATTATCATCAGATTATCCCTAGTTTATAAATACCATCTAATCAAATATTTTTGTGTAAAGTACTACAGTCTCTCCCATCCATATTAACTCCTCCCATAGTCTCTCCAAATGAAAAGACGATTAGAGGCCACAGAGATGGGATTTCTCAGAAGAATGTTTAAAGTTCCCTGGACAGCTAAAAAGACCAATGAGGAAGTTCTCAAAGAGGCCAACACAAAAAGGGAGCTCTTAAAAAAACATCAGAAAGAAGCAATCAACATTTTTCGGGCACATCATGAGCAGAGGAAAGTTGGAATACGTGGTTACAACTGGCAAAATAAAAGGAAAGAGAGATCGCGGACGACAAAGAGAGAAAATACCTGATAGCTTGGTGTCATGGCATGGAAAACAGTCAACAACAGAACTGATACGATGCACTGTAGATAGAAGATTGTGGAGAGACATGATCACCTGCGCCAACCGGTATGGCACATGATGATGATGATAGTCTCTCCTCACATATTAACTGACCTCCACAGTCCTGCCTCCATATCAACCCCTCCCCCAGTTCATCCATATTAACCCTTCCCACAGTCCCTTTTTCCCATATTAACACCTCCTACAATCTCTAACATAGTACCTATATCAATTTTAGCCCCTCCCACAATTCCTAACATAGTACCTATATCAATATTAGCCCCTCCCATAATCCCTCCCCCTCTATCCATCCATTGAATATTCACTCCTGTATCCCTGCCTCTGGCAGTTCTTCCAGTAAAATAAGACACAGCCTTACCCCATCAATGAGTGACTGTGGTTTCCAGTCCAGCAGGCGTTGGTACTGAACCAGCCAGTAGTCCTGCTGGCCTTCCTCTCTCTGTAGCTCCATCTCTTCCTAAAACAGATCAGAACATATGTTCAGTGATGATGTTTGCCTTCACATAGAGGATTGCTTAAGTATAAAGCATAGGATTAATTTAAACAGAGAAACAGCAGATCAATTTAGTATTACACATAATTAACTACATTAAAAAATAGAGGATTGACTAAGTTAAAAGCAGTGGACTGATTTCCATTTTGTGAGATATGGTCCTATAATACGGGAAAAAATTCACCAAATTTTAACAAATTGGTTGTTTTTAATCCCTCCCCCCTTGACCAGGAAATTTCCTCAGTCATTGGCAACATCGAACAACTCTTTGTGACTCTGGAAAACTCAGCGAATAACACTTTGAGGTAGCTAAACATACTGATGAACTTACAGCGGCTGTCTCAGTAGACAAATAACACGCCCGGTCCTAGCAGTAAATTTTGAGTCATAAATCAACCTGACACAGGAAATCTGAAATCCCGGTGTGCCTAAATGATAAACACACAGTTGTGTGTTAAAAGTTCAAAGAAAATGCTATTTTTAGTCCTCCTAATGTCATAATTAAGTGGTAGTATTTTGTACAATGGAATGTAATGAAGAGCACCACAGGCAGGTATTGTAATTAAGGGTTAACCTAGGACCTTCTTGTCCAGATGCTGATCTTTTATCTCCAGACTACCTAGGGCTTCCTTACACTCTCTCACTGTCATTGTCTTAATCTCAATCTCTTTCTATCACTACGTATGTAAAAATGTATAAATTTACCAATCTTTTTCTTAGTTCTTCTTGCCGCTTTTCCTTCTCTTCCAACAGTTGTGACAATAGGGCTGACAGGGCTACCCGTTGGTCAGCCATGACATTCTGAGGGGAAAAAAGAGAAAAGTCAAAGTAAGAATGGTGGTCAATATATCATCCTAATTATCAATTATGACCTGGCTAAACAGGGAATGGACTGAAAATAATCAACAACTCATAGCTGACTGCTTGTGTCAGGATGAGTTAACAAGAGCTGATCAAGACTCTAATCAACTTTCTCATGGCAGCCCTTGACACAGGCTAACTAGTCTGACCATGTGAGTAGTGACTGAAAAGGGGAGATAAAAACAGAAATAAAAAAAAAATGGTAAAACTGAAGACAGATCAAAAGTCACCGATATCAGAGCTTGCATCACCAATATGTAAACAAATATGCCCACTTAAAGCCCTCTTAAGGGGAGTAGGTAACTCTTTGGCTGAGAGGCTAGTGTGATTTCTTCCTGATTACATCGGGTCAGGTTTGATTCCCAGAAATAGTGGATTTATTATCAGAGCGACATGTCTCCCAGGTTCCTCTAAAAAGTGGAAGATGATTTTTCTGGGAAGTAAAGGCGGGCGGTATGATATCGACCACATCACCCAAAAATGTGACGTGGTAATGGAAAAATATAGTCACTAACACCATATTTTCCAAATGTCTAACACGGCATTGAGGGAACCTTTACTTTTACTCTAAGGGCAGTAATGATGACCAATAATATTTAAATGAATACAAAATAAGGAAAATGTGATGGCTTCATATATCATCATCATCATCAAGTACCTGGCCTGCTGGCGTAGGTGATCATGTCTCTCCACAACTTTCGATCTTGGCAGCTATTTGTCATTTCTGTTGTTGACCTTCTGCCAAGCCATTCTCTTAAGCTGTCTGTTATTTTTTCTCTTTGCTTCCCTCTATCTCTTCATCCCTCAATTTTTCCAGTTGTTACAATATATTCCAGTTGTTCTCTTCTCATTACATGGCTAAAAAATGATAATTGTTTCTTCCTAATATTGGAAATTAGTTCTCTTTTTGCTTTTACCTCTCTCAGAACATCTTCATTACTCTTTTTAGCTGTCCATGGTACTCTCAATATTCTTCTGTAAAACCACATTAGATACATTATATATGTTGTTTTATTTTGGTTTTTTCATAAAAACAAGTGGGTAATGAGTCAAATAAATAGCTCTCCAAATAACATTTATCTCTTTGCCAATTTGCTAGGAACCTCACAAGTTAAGCAATTGGCTTTAAAACCAATATAATCCTAATACCAGGTTGCTAGTAATTTATTGAGCCAAATAGATGGCCCTCCAACTAACTTTCTTTATGTAATAAATTGTTAGAAAACTTATGAGCCAATTAACAGGCTGACTTATTAACATTTTTCTCAAAGTCAAGTTGTTTGCAAGTATTGAGCCACACATTCTTCCATATGTGACTCACTAACATTTATTTTGAAAATCATAATTACTCACAAACTATGAATCAATATCTGGCTCTTTCACGCTTTTTTTTTAAAAATATATCTGACTCTAACACTTTTCCTTTACAATGTTTCTCAAAAACTCTTGAGTTACATATCTTACTCTTTGATGTTTTTTTCTTTCACAAACAAAACTTTTTATGATATCATGAGTATTATATTAGGAAGAAACAATCATCATTTTTTGGCCATGTGATGAGAAGAGAACAACTGGAATATATTGTAACAACTGGAAAAATTAAGGGACGAAGAGATAGAGGGAAGCAAAGAGAGAAAATACCAGACAGCTTAAGAGAATGGCTTGGCAGAAGGTCAA
This sequence comes from Megaustenia siamemsis, assembly GCA_032433765.1. Classification (NCBI taxonomy): domain Eukaryota; kingdom Metazoa; phylum Mollusca; class Gastropoda; order Stylommatophora; family Ariophantidae; genus Megaustenia; species Megaustenia siamemsis. The sequence goes on along the minus strand of JAVIAB010000159.1, from coordinate 25,984,172 downwards.
CAATAGAAGTGATAAAGAACTGTTGAGATCGAAAGTTGTGAGGTCACGTAGGCCAGTAGGCCCGGTACTTGATGATGATGAGTTCTCTTTTCATTTTTAGTTGTTTTAAGACTTCATTGTTTATTTTCTTTTCTTTCCATCCAATTCTACCTGTTCTTCCATATATCCACATTTCAAAGGCTTCAATTCTCTATTCTGCTTTCTTGTCTAATGTCCATGTCTTTGCACCATATAGGAATGTTCAGAAGATATAGCACTTTGATATTCTCAGTTTTAGCCCTGGTGTTATTTGTTTTGATATTAGTATATTTATCATGACATTAAAATTAATTTATTTTTGTGGTACCGACCACATTACTCAAAAATCATGTGCTGGGGGTCTGTAAAATTGATGGTCACAAACATCATATTCCCTATACGCCAGTTGGCGTCATGGGGCTCTTTACTTTTTGCTAAGATGTAAAATGATGAGCCTAAGAACTCAGTTACAAATAAATACATTTTATGTCAGTCAGATAGTAACATATGGATCTGAGCCTAAGAACTCAGTTACAAATAAATACATTTTATGTCAGTCAGATACTAACATATGGATCTGAGCCTAAGAACTCAGTTACAAATAAATACATTTTATGTCAGTCAGATACTAACATATGGATCTGTATTCAGAAATAGAGAGTAATCAACATCAGTGAAATTAAATCACAAAAGTAATTTTGAACTTGTAAGAAAATTTTCACATCTCATATCTTAGTATGTGTGTGTATGTTAGTCATATCTCATATCTTGGTGTGTGTCAGTGTTAGTCATGCCTCATATTGCTGTGTGCATGTCAGTGTTAGTCACATCTCATATCTTTGTGTGTGCATGTTTGTGTTAGTCACCTCTAGTGACTCAGGCAGATGGTGCTCGTAAACCTGGAAGGGCCGACCATCTAAGGGCAGAATCCCCCTACAGAAAAGACAATCCGCTGCCTTGCAGGAAGATTGGGGACAATCAAAGGCTAAGGAAACCTGAATAAAATGCTGGCTGAAATCGGATGCACTGTGCCACTGGCGCAGAACACAGTGCATCGTTTTAACAGGTATTCAATCAGGGTGGATCTAACAGACTCTAATTATGATGTTCTGTCTGTGGGTTGATCAATTCGCTTAAACAGACAGCTGTCTTCATGAGAGAGTCTGGAATCCTACCGACACTTTAACATGTTTTTTTCTTTACAATTAAAAGCTTCTCACAAACCCCATGAGCCATATATTTTACTCTAACATTCTTTCTTACAACAAAATTTACCACAAATTCATGAGACAAATACATGACTCTCTAACATCACTTTTTTTTTAAATATCTAACTCTCTTAACATTTTTCAAATATCTAACTCTCTTAACATTTTTCAAATATCTAATTCATATTTTTTTCTGAAAACAGAAATTCTCGCACATTCATTGCCCAAACACCTGACTCTGACTCTCTTAATATTTTATCAAATATCTGACTCTGAAAAATTTTGTTAACAACAAAATCTCTCACAAATTCATTAGCCTGAATATCTAATGTTCTTCATATGACAAGATTACTCACGAACTCATGAGCCATACGATTGGCTCTCTGGTCCATCTCTATGGCTGTTATCTGAGCCAACTCTGACTCTATAAGCTCAATCTGGGAGCGAAGGCGGGAATGTGTGGTGTCTTGGGAATACATCAGTGCCTCAAAGGCTACCTTCTGAAGCTCATCCTTTCAAAAGAAAATAAAAACATCACAGATGATACTTGTTAGAAGAAATTGTTCTTGTATTGAGTCAGTTTATGAATAAAGGGACACATCTACTAACATAAATAGAAATAAAAATAAATCAAAAATTTAAGTCTGGCTTGTTGCAGGAGCTACTGAGTTAAGTGCTCTGTGCACACCGTGAGCTGTGTGTCTCATCCATTTTGATCATGTTTCGATATTCCAATTGTTTACGAAGAATGATGATATCGTATGACAGGGAACAGTTGGCTGTGTTCACTTTCTACGCAGTTTCGCCTTATGTCTTTTGGCATGTGCTGAGACTGCTGCGATGGGGACTACAGTTACATTTCTTTGTTTGGGAGATGAGATATTAATTTGGATGATTCCGCTGGCACGGGCGGTTGAGCATTTATGGATTTTAATTCGTTTGCAGTGATACCGGGCCCTTTCATAACCAAATAACCAAAAATAAATACCTTTAATAGCCAAGGGTTCTTTAATTTCTGGGGGTGCACACATGACTGCCTGTTTGTCAGCATTGTCTGAGAGGGCTAGACATAGGATCTCGTTACCCAGAGACCTAGGGAGGGTAGTGCCAAGAGGAAATTAGAACTTCAATTTTGAAAAATGTCAACTGCCTGTGGTGGGATTTGAACCTGGAGCCTTACTGTCCAGAGGTTGAGTCTTAACTCTAGAACACTGACACCCCTCACCCCACCAAATAGGGATCAAACAGATTAAATGACATAAAGATAACAAAAAAGGTACAATTAAAAGATAAAAAGGGTACAAGATATTATAGTTTGATCCCAACTATACAATGATAAATGCAGTAACGAAGTAATAATTTTCACTTTAAATATTTTTTTCAATTTATATTGAAAATAAATAAATAAATATTTTTTCAATATATGAAACTATCACATTGTACGCAGTGTCCATTAATACATCCATCTCCAATGAACATCACACAAGAGAAACAGAACAACATAATGATAGATGGCAGACAAGCAAGTGGAAGAATTTAAATATCAAGGAAATCTAATTACAAATGACAATTCACAAACAGCAGAGATTGACTCAAGATGCAACAAAGCTTGTCAATCAATCAGATAACAGTCATCACTGCTGCCCAACAAAGAAATAACACTTGAGACAAAATGAGCACTCTACAAGACAATCTTCGTTTCAATGTTGTGCTATCAATGCCAAATCTGGACTCTAGACTTAGAATAATAAGAAAAAATAACCACCACCGAGATTAAATGTGTTAGATGCAAGACAGGAAATAGCCTGCATGACATGATCTTAAATGAAAAACAGAGTAAATAGCTAGGAGTAATTACCATCATTGAATAAATAAAGAAACACAGACAGAAAGGTTTGGCCATGTGATGAAACATAAAGATTAAAACACAACACTACAAGCACTCAATAAATTTTGCAAGATCACCAGACCCAAGAGCTGACGAGAAATAAGATGGATTCAAAGAATATTAGAAACACAAGGAAACATAAAAGCAAAAGAAGCAAGAGAAGCTAACAAATGCAAACTATATATCCTCTTGATGCTGAAAGGCAAATGAGTACATAAGTAAAGAAAAGATCTCTGTTTTTAACAAAAATAGGAAGTTTACAGTAAACAGAGACAAAGAAGAGCTCTGAAGCACTAGCAAGAGCCTTTTAGTAATTTAAGAAAGCTGATTTCAGAGATGGAGGTTCACAAGAGAATTCCCAATTAAATTTCTGAAAGTTAAAAAAAAAATGAAATGAGCATGAGAACTACTTGTAAATTATATATGAGAATCATATATGGCACCAGTAGTAAGTGGCACTAACAGTTGAACTGGTGACCACTGAGCTGAAAAGCAACTTGTTTAACCTACTCTACCACTCACTCTTAGATACCAATCATGCACACATTTTCATCAATTAAACCAACCTCTTTGGAAAGTTTTTCAACTGCTTGTCTGTGTTCCAGATCTTTATGGTGGATAAGGCTTGCAATCTGTCCTACAGTCATGTTTTCCCTGCAACATGTAAGTTTAACATCATACAAAAGTTTCCTCTCTACAACTTATAACCCATACCTTCCATGTTGTAAGGATTTCCCATAATTTTTAAGGGTTTCTTTTTTTAAAATTGAAACTTTAAGCCTTCCAAGGCAATTTTTAAGGTAAAAAAAAGACTATTAATGTTCCCTGCATCTTTTTTTTTTTTTTATTATTAAAAT
>JAVIAB010000159.1:25810201-25975201 GCA_032433765.1 Megaustenia siamemsis | reverse complement strand
AATTTTGCTCTCAGACAAACTATATTAAATAAGGAGCTGCTGGATCTTGTCTGGATATAATTGTAAGGTATTGTAGTAGCAAATGATACAATTTAGACTAAAATTGAAAACAGGCAACAAACAAAATTAAATAATCAGACAAATAACACTCATCAATAACAGGTTCTTCACCTACATAAAGCTGCAACCATACCCCTGTTTTCCTTTTTCTTAATTTTCATTCAATCACAAAATTTTTTCAACTGCTCAGCTTTCTCTCTTTTTTATTTCTTTTGTTTACCAGCTTTCACCTCTAGCAAAGTCAATAGAGACCAGGAACTGAATTTTTCATGTTAATCCATTTTTCCCAGGCAGCCATATGCAGAGGGGTCCCTCACCATACAGGCAGATAACTCCATCTTCAGAGGTATTTTTTTCTGTCGCTGAGTACTTGACATTTCAAGCCCTGGCCTTGTTGCTGAGACTGCAGGGGGTCACCGCAAAGAGAAATCACAAATAAAAATCGCAACTGGTGCAGTCGGGATTTGAACTCACAACCTCTCTGTCTCAAGACCGGCATCTCACCAGACCCCCAAGAGCATTCTTTTAATCTCTTAACTTGAACAAGGGACATCCTTTTAAACACAGTAATAATAGTATTAAATACTCTATCTAATCTTCAGATATAATCTTATCCTATTGTATTGTATCTATCTTATCTTATCTTATCTTACCTTATCTTACTGAATTGTATTGTATTGTATTATATTACATTATAAAATAGATGGTTTTTTAAAAAATCAAAAATTTGTACTTCCATTCATCAACTTATACAGCATTTATCTCTAACTTAGATCATATCACAAATAACATTTAGCAAAGGATAGAATAAATGAATGGAGAACATGATAATCTTTGGACAATTGTGAAGAAATGCAAAATGAAATTGGCCACATGTCTCGATCATCTGTCCTAGTAAAGATCATTCTGCAAGGAATTGTTAAAGGAGCTAGGAGAAATGACAAAGAAAGAGATAAGAATATAACATGAAAGAATAGGCAAGCCTTGATTTTGCAGAGTACCAAAGATTTGTTGAAGATAGAGAAATGGAGAAGGTTGATGTTGTATGTCAATAGTGCCCCAATGACCCCCAGGGTTATGGGATGGTGATGAGATAATTCCATTTCAAGGGATTACCAAAGAGGCTTATTTAAACAGGGGAGGGAATTATAACCAACATACCCAATTGGTGTACAGGTTAGTGTCCTTCTTTCATCTGTAAAAAAAAAACTATCTTTACGTCACATAGTACCATTGCTGGTGTATGACGAGGGGCAACCTCGACCAGAGAAATAAAGGCCGCTTGGTCAAGCAGTCGCCACGACGTGTGAGACTCAGGATTTTTATTTCACCCCCGATAGAAAAAATCCTTTCTGTCTACCGCGGGCTTCGAACACCGAACGTCGGCTTTTCAGCTAGCGGAACAGTGGTTTTAGCCGCACGGCCACCTGTGATAGATATAATCCTTGATGCTACTAGAAAACTGACCTCAGTTATCTTACTGGCAAACATCAAATATTAATTTACTTGCCCATCAACTCACTGAAAAAGCAACTAATTAACAAATCAAACAGCTGTCTCAACTAACCAGTCCCAACCACTGTTTCATGAAATCAGCCAACAAATTAACTAATCAAACATTTATCACAGAGAAAAACCAACCAAACCCAACCACTGTTTCATGAAATCAGCCAACAAATTAACTAATCAAACAAATTTCACAGAGAAAAACCAACCAAACCCAACCACTGTTTCATGAAATCAGCCAACAAATTAACTAATCAAACATCTATCACAGAGAAAAACCAACCAGTCCCAACCACTGTTTCGTCAAATCAACCAACGCGTTAACCAATCAAACAATTGTACCAACCAATCAAACAGTTGCACCAACAACCAATCAATCCCAACCACTCTTTCATCAAATTAAACAACTAAAAACACAATAACAATAAACAACTAATTCTTTTTAATCCTCTAAATTCTGGTCGCATAGGGTACTCACAAGAGATATCCACCCAATCCGATCTGGAGCAAGTATGGACAACTCTCATCAGGACCTGTCAGCCTCTTTCATTTCATCATGTATGGTTCGTCGCCATGTCCCCAATGGGCTGCGCCTTCTTCATTTGCCAAGTGGTGTCCATCCCAGGTGTGGATGTGTTGTTCATTCCATTCATATAACGTGGTCTATTCATTTTCAGTGTCTTCTTTTCACTTTTTAATTGATGTTGTTAATGCCTGATCTTTTGGTGACTTCTTTGCTTGTAATGTGTTGACCCCACTGGATGTTTAGAATCTTCTTAAGATAATGCCTTCTAATCATCTTAGTCAACTTTCTATCTTATGTTCAATCTCCAAGTGTCTGCTGCATTTTGAAGTAAGGAGCGCACATTTGACTTGTAAATTCTAAGTTTGGTGCTGAGATGGAGACTAGTTGAATGCCAAATGTTAGACTTAGAAACATTTGGTGTTCAATCAACTAATTAACCATTTAAAAAAGAAAAAAAAGTGAATTAACCAATCAAACACCCCCCCCCCCCCCCACCACCACTCTTTTGAATCAACAATTTCAAGTGTTTAAAGGAAGCTCAAAGAGAGAAGATCGTGTTACATCAGGTTCCAATATCTATGCCTTTCAGCAGAACACATCCAGCTTCAGCATGACATTTGGTTGACTTCCCCCTTTGATTTCTACTTAGTTGGCCTGATTGGTTAGTCTTTTCCAGGTCCACTACAGCAAAGTCTAGTAGGATCTTCATCCATTCTGGTTCACATTTTCTGGTCAGCTTTTAGTCGCTACTTAATTTCAGCCAAGGTGTAATTGAGTATCTTGGACCCAACAAATGAACTAACCAATCATTTAAAGGACCAGTTGTTAACTCACAACCAACTGACCAAACCGTTTAGCCAATCAACTTTTGGATCAACAAACCAACCAGCCAATCAACAAACAAAACAGCCAATCAACAAACCAACCAGCCAATCAACAAACAAAACAGCCAATCAACAAACAAAACAGCCAATCAACAAACTAAACAGCCAATCAACAAACTAAACAGCCAATCAACAAACCAACCAGCCAATCAACAAACTAAACAGCCAATCAACAAACAAAACAGCCAATCAACAAACTAAACAGCCAATCAACAAACTAAACAGCCAATCATTTACTCAAAGAACCAGACAATCAGTCATCCAACCAATCATAAACCAACAAAGCAATAATGAAACTTGTTTAAAAGAAAAAAAATATTTGAAATTAAAAGACAATAACTGAAAGAGACAACATGTGCTGAAAACATAAGAACTGAACTGTAAGATACAAAATACAGTGCAATATAACTTCTTTATGAATAAATAAATATAAGCAAACAATGTGGACATACAGAACTAGAAAAACTAACCTAAAATTTCTTGCTTGCGAAGGTTCTGAACTTCATCCCATCTGACTGTGAACCAATCACTTTCTCTCATTCTGAACAATTTTAATATAGCATTAAATATAAAGCATTGTAGCAGCTTTTCTGAAATGTGTGCAAAATGTTGGTTAATAGTTACCTAGGTGACAAAAGAAGAATAATGATAAGTAGAGTAATGAAAATGTTCTGAAAGAGGCCAAAGCAAGAGAGAGCTAATTTCAAAAAAAAAAAAAAAAGAAAGAAACAATCATTATTTTTTTGGCCATGTAATGAGAAGGGATGATGGTATAGCGTGGAACGAATTCAAAACAAACGAGGAAATTAGAGAAATTGCCAATCAACCACTAATATCTTCAGTAATAAAGAAAAGACGATGGTCATATGTTGGACATGTGATGAGAAGAGATAATAACCGAATAGCAAAGCAAACCCTCATGTGGGAAACAACAGGTAAGAGGAAAAGAGGAAGACCCAGAGAGACACTGAGAAGAACACTGATGAGAGAGGCAAGAGCAGCAGGAATCGGCTCCCTCAATGAGATAGAGCTGCTTGCACAGAACAGAGACAAATGGCGAGATTTGATAAAAATAACTTTAAAAGAATTGAAAACTGCTAGAACAAAAAATCAAGATAAGAGAAGGAGTATCTTGATCTACGCCCTATGGACCGGCTACAGCTTGAAAGGTCAATAGATAGATTGATAGAAACCTAAAAACAATCCTAGCCTGGAACATGTTAACCAGGCTGATATAAAGAAAAAATAAAAATTCAGCGGCAACAGGAGATGAGAATTCCCACTAAGATTACCTCTCATTGTCCATCAGCTCCAACAACTTCTCACTTTCCTTAGCCTTGGCATTGTAGTCAAGCAGTTGGGAGATCAGACTGCCAGACCCACTTTCAACTGTAAACATAAAGAGATGCACATAACTTTTCTTGAATATGTTAAGTGATAATATATATTGTTGCAGCAAAAGTACATAACATACAACACATAAAATGTCAAAAGATATGACATTAATATATTTTTGATAAACAAAAGTGACAGTACATAATATATTTTGAATATATAACTTCTTCTTCTTCTTTCCTTCCTCATCTACCTTTCAGCGTTGAGTGGAGATATAATTTGCGGTCTTTTGCTCTACTGAATATATAACAAAGCATGATATATGTTTGACATGTAAAGAGACATGAATACATTTTGGACATACTTAAAAAGCAACATATATTTTGAACATGACTTTCTATCTTTCATTCGCCTAAAGTATTCTCTATATCTGCAATGTTGTTTTCTGTAAAAAAAAAATGTAGTCTTTTATAATTCTTGCAGTGGCCCATTTAGTTTTGTCTGTAGTGTTGTATCTATGGGTCAATGTATTTACTGCAGTCTACTATATTCAGTACAGTCTTGAAGTATGTGTTCAACAGTCTAGGGTGCCTATCCAGATGTACATGTAGTTGAGATGCCGATCTTGAATTCTGTATATGTGTGACTATGGAGTCGATTGTGTCCTGTTCTAAGGCATATAATGATAACTTGTTCCCATCTATTCATATTATGAAAGGCATCCTGATTTGGGGCTTGTGGTCCTCTGATTGATTTGATTATCTGTTTCTTATGATGGTATGTAACTGGTGTATCTAGTTGTGTGCCTGTTGAACCTTCCTTTGCCAACTGATCTGCTTTCTCATTTCCTGGTATTCCACAGTGAGATGGGATCCACTGTAGGGTGACATTGTGGGGCCTGCAGAGTTCAGTCAATAAAGTCTGCAGATGTGGTAATTTTCTAGATTGTAGTGCCTAGAGTACTGATCTTGCATCTGTCAAAAACACTACAGGCTGTGGGCTAAGATTACTGTTCGGTGGTTTTTTTATTGCTAACTTTATTGCTTGGATGCCTGCATCATAATTGTGACAATATTTCCCTGTTGTTATTTTATTCATATTTTGAACATGTGAAATGAGGATATGAGTTTAGGAAACCAAAAAAACAACTAAAAAAAAAAAAAGAAAGAAAGAAAAGAAAAAAAACAATCAGAAAAAGATGGGTTTATGAAACCTGAAGACAATAGATATGAGTAAATATAGTATTATGGATGTTCATAGAGCAATGATGATGATGACCCACAAATTACTCAATAACTCAATAAACATATGGACAAAAAAGATGAATTTATTGAACCAATAATAATGAAGCTAATTTTTTTCAACCAAAGAATAGTGAGGTCGGTTTGATGAAATCAAAAGAAAAGTGTAGATAAGTTTATTGAATGAAGGAGTAGAGATAATTAGTTTATTGAACTGAGAAGATAACGGATATATGTTTATGAAATCATGTAGACAGAAATCAGTTCTGGAACCAGAAAGAAATTACAAGTTTATGGAACTACAGGGAGTGGGGGCTGAATTTATGGAGCTAAAGAAAATAGGTGTTGTGTTTATGGAGCTAATGAGTAGTGGGGTTGCGTTTATGGAGCTAAATAGTAGTGGGGTTAAGTTCATGGAGCTAAGGAGTGGGGTTGAGTTCATGGAGCTAAGCAGTAGTGGGGTTGAGTTTAAGGAGCTAAGGAGTTGTGGGGTTGAGTTCATGGAGCTAAGGAGCAGTGGGGTTGATTTTCTGGAGCTAGGAGTAGTGGGGTTGTGATTATAGAGCTAAGGAGTAGTGGGTTTGAGTTTATGGAGCTAAGGAATTGTGGGGTTGAGTTCATGGAGCTAAGGAGCAGTGGGGTTGAGTTTATGGAGCTAAGGAGTAGTGGGGTTGTGTTTATGGAGCTAAGGAGTAGTGGGGTTGAGTTCATAGAGCTAAGGAGTAGTGGGGTTGAGTTCATGGATGCTGATACAGGCAGAAAAATTTGTATGCATGCCGAGACATCCAATGAAGGACAGATTCCAAAATCTTGCATTGGGACGACTTAAGAGAAGCAGCTTTATCCACCAAGCCAAGCGTATTAGTAGACAAACACCAGACATGCCAAGAGTTGTTAAACCCCTTCTGCCCATACCAGAACAGACTCCCTGGACAGATGAATCAGGATTATCAGTTCAAATACGGACAGAAGTGAAAGGAATAGTTGACAAAGAGGAACAAAATAGTCTACAGCGAAAAACAATAACTCTCAGTTTCCTGGATGAAGAATACCCACAAGACCTATGGATCCGTGTGTACACAGATGGATCAGCACAGAATGCAGTAAAGAATGGGGGAGCAGGTGCATATATAGAGTACCCAAATAACACTAGGGATATGAATAAAATAGCAACAGGGAAATATTGTCACAATTATGATGCAGAAATACAAGCAATAAAGTTGGCAATAGAAAAACTGCTGAACAGTAATCTTAGCCCACAGCCTGTAGTGTTTTTGATAGATGCAAGATCAGTACTCCAGGCACTACAATCCAGAAAATTACCACATCTGCAGACCTTATTGACTGAACTCTGCAAGCACCACAGGGTTGCCCTGCAGTGGATCCCGTCTCACTGTGGAATACCAGGAAATGAGAAAGCAGATCAGTTGGCAAAGGAAGGTTCAACAGGCACACAACTAGATACACCAGTTACATACCATCATAAGAAACAGATAATCAAATCAATCAGAGGACCACAAGCCCCAAATCAGGATGCCTTTCATAATATGAATAGATATGAACAAGTTATCATTATACGCCTAAGAACAGGACACAATCGACTCCATAGTCACATGTATACAAAATTCAAGATCGGCACATCAACTACTTGTACATGTGGACAGGCACCCCAGACTGCTGAACACATACTTCAAGACTGCACTGAATATAGTAGACTGAGGAAAATCCATTGGCCCATAGATACAACACTACAGACAAAACTATATGGGCCACTGCAAGAATTACAAAAGACAGTAAAATTTATACAGGAAACGACATTGCAGATATAGACAATACTTCAGGCGAACGAAAGATAGATAGATAGATAGATGGAGCTAAGGAGTAGTGGGGTTGAGTTTATTGAACTAAGGTGTTGTGGGGTTGAGTTTATGGAGCAAAGTAGTAGTGAGGTTGAGGTCATGGAGCTAAGGAGTAGTTGGGTTGAGTTCATGGAGCTAAGGAGTAGGGTTGAGTTCATGGAGCTAAGCAGTAGTGGGGTTGAGTTTATGGAGCTAAGGGGTTGTGGGGTTGAGTTCATGGAGCTAAGGAGCAGTGGGGGTTGATTTTATGGAGCTAAGTAGTAGTGGGGTTGTGATTATAGAGCTAAGGAGTAGTGGGTTTGAGTTTATGGAGCTAAGGAATTGTGGGGGTTGAGTTCATGGAGCTAAGGAGCAGTGGGGTTGAGTTTATGGAGCTAAGGAGTAGTGGGGTTGAGTTCATGGAGCTAAGGAGTAGTGGGGTTGAGCTCATTGATCTACAGAGAGTAGTGATTAAGGTTATGGAACTAAGGCAAGCAGAGGTTGAGTTTATTGAGCTAAAGAGTTGCGAGGATGAGTTTATGCAACTAAGGTACATCAAAAGATGTATTTATCTAGCAAAATGATTAGGACTCTGAAAATAACTGTTTCAGGTGCACTTGAAATATACAAAAGACTTGTGATAACATTTAAAACATCATTAACAAACTAGATAAACGATTTTAATTGCAAACTGTTTTTCGTTTAAATATTAGTCTTACGGTCTTTTAACTGTCGGATAAATTCTGTCTTCTCTGCCTCCCTTTTTCTGTTGACAGACATGAGGTCACTGGAATACTGCTCTTGATGCTGGCAATACAAAGAAAAATTCTGTTATTTCATCAAATAATGATTCTAATAACAGAGGGTCAAAAAAGTTTGTTTTTTTTTATATTGGGTTTGAAATAAAAACTCTGACACACACACCTCATGGTTGCTGCACTGGGCACACAGCCTTTAATGCTGTAGCCCCACACATCCACTCCCTGCCCTACACACCCCAAAAATGGGAAGAAAAAAAAAACCATAAGAAACATCATCATCATGTGCCATACCAGCTGGCATAGGCGGTCAAGTATTTCCATAAATCTTCTATCCACAGTTATTGAGTTATTTGCGGGTCATCATCATTGCACTCTGAACATGTCCATAGGTGCTCAGATCCCCTCCTCAGCAATTCATTCAGTGTCCAGCGACTGACGACTCCAGTTCTTTGTTGGTTGATAAGTCTTCTTACACGGCACTAAGTGTCTCATTTCTGGCTGTGCCCATCTTAACTCCCATTTCCATCATCCGAAGAAGTGACGTGGATCTGTGTTTGTCGAAGTCCTGTGCTCTTCCCACATCTCGGAGGGCATTGATGATGTCCGTCCGATCCATTGGTTGCCCATCCACAGTGCATCGTATCAATTCTGTTGTTGACTGTTTTCCATGCCATGACACTAAACTATCTAGTATCTTTTCTCTTTGTTATCCACGATCTCTCTTTTCCTGTATTTTGCCAATTGTAACTAATTACTCCAACATTCTTCTTCTCATAGTGTGCAAGAAAAATTATGATTGTTTCTTTCTGATGATTTTAAGAGCTCCTTTTTTTGTGTTAACCTCTTTTAGAATTTACTTTTTGGTCTTTTCAGCTGTCCAGGAAACTCTCAACATTTGTCTGAGAAATCCCATCTCTGTGGCCTCTAATCATCTTTTCATTTGTTCATTTACTGTTCACGATTCACCACCATAGGTCAGAATTGACTCTGTCCATGAGCTGTGAATGCTGTTTCTCACTTCTATGACATAGTCTTGTTACACAAGTAACAATAGTCTATTTTTTTGTTTTCCCCAAATAGACAGCTTGATTTATTTATCAACTCTCAAGGAAGGATATGGGTCTTCTTTTTCTTCACTTTTTACTTCCTTCTCTGCTGTAGATGTTGAGAGAGAAACAAGAAAGAGAAGAGAAAGAGTCATGTAGCACCTCGTGGCAGATAGGAAATATAGTGTTAGAGTGTCCATAATTTTTTTTTACAAACTTTCAGCACATTATTTTTTGGGTAATGTGGTTGATACTAAAGCAGTGCTGTCTTTATTTTCAAGAAAAATCGAGTACCCCATTCAAGGCCGAGTGAATATGGAAGTTGTCGATCATGATCCAACTTCACTTATTATCTTTAGTAGTCTAGTTCCCTAACCAATGAGCTACCATGGTTTCAAGAGATACACATTTCTAGTTTCTCTTCTGACAATTAAAACCAATCACACAACCCATCCCAACCCAGCCCAAACCCAACCAACTCAACCAACCACCCATTCACATCCGTCTATCTATCTATGGCATCGATTGTGCCCTATTCTGAAGTGTATATTAGCTTGTTACCATCTATTCATATTATGAAAGGGGGACTGGCTGGTCTTGAGGTAAGATGCCAGCCTCAAGACAGAGAGGTTGTGGGTTCAAATCCCAGCTGCACCAGTTGAAATTTTTATTTATGATTTTTTTCTGTGGCAACCACCCTTGGTCTCAGCAATGAGGCCCGGCATGAAACGTCAATTACTCATGGACGGAAAAAATATGAGTACCTCCGAAGACAGAGTTATCTGTCTGTACGGCGATGGACCCCTGCACACATGGCTACCAGGGAAAAATGGATTAACATGCAAAATTCAGTTCGTAGTTTCTAGGGACTTTGTCATAGGTAAAAGCTGGTAAACTCAAAAAAAAAAATAAATAAAAAAAAAAGCCATTTCATTTGCCAACTGGTCTGCTTTCATTTCCTGGTATTCCACAGTGAGATGGGACCCACTGCAGGGCAATCCTGTGATGCTTGCAGAGTTCAGTCAATGAAGTCTGTAGATGTGGCAATTTTCTGGATTGTAGTGCCTGAAGTGCTGATCTTGCATCTGTCAGAAACAGTACAGGCTGTGGGCTAATTATTATTGTTCAGCAGTTTTTCTAATTGCCAACTTTATCGCTTGGATTTCTGCATTGTAATTGTAATAGTATTTCTCTGTTGCTATTTCAGCCCCTTCCGATGACTTGACCAATCAAATTTCACTATATTTCCTTGGACCAATAAAGTAGTGAGTTTATCTTGTGGTGTCCTACAAGGCAACAACAAAAGTCCTCCATTTTACCTGCTCCATTGCAATTTTTTACAGAATTTCAATGGAAAGCTGTTTTTCTAACAACTTCAAGGTTTTAAATCAAATGAGAAAGTACAAGTACTTAGGCAGTACTTTTACGAAACAACAGAAAATTAGATAATGAGATAGCAACCATAATTCAGAAAGCAAAATAAGCAAGCTACCAAAATAACACAAGATTTGAAACAACTGAATATGAGTATGCAAACAAACAATAATAACAGAAACATTTTTTTTGCCCACATTATTTTACCAGTGCCAAACATGGACAATTTTTAAAAGACACTATGTGTAAAATAAGTTCTTGTGAAATTAAATGTAGAAGAAAAGAAGCAAACAAAGATTTAAAATGAAGTCTTCTGAGAAATGGAGAGTGTAACACCAGCCATTGATTAAATAGAAAAGCAAAAAGAATCAAATGAATTGGACATCTAACCAGAGGGAAATCCAACCAACTTGCAGCTCAAGCTAATAACATGAAAACATCCAGCTACAGAGCGAAAAGGAAACCCATAAAGAAATTGATACATGAAATAAAAAAGACATTAAGTGTAAATGAAATATATAGAAAATAAGGGCAGAAAAAAAAAGAGGGAAAAACAGCGAGAGAGACTGATGGTATGGGGGAGAGAGATACAAGAGGTTTATTTTTCACTTGGTTGTTATTACTTGTTGGATATTGTTGGCTGGAAACCATGTTATGTTTGTATGTTCAAAAGATTGATTTGTTTCTGGGTGCAACTCAGCATTGGTGTCACGTTAATGATGTTTTTGTGGGAGAGAGAGAGAGAGAGAGAGAGAGAGAAAAGAAAAATATGAGAGAGAACGAGAGAGAATGATATAGTCACCAGTTCAACTGTAAAAATAAAAGTGGAGAGTAGCAGAGATTAAAAAAAATATCACTTGTCAATTAACATGATATGATGAATGAAAGACATTCACAAATCGCAACAAACATCCATCCTGAAACACATAAATAATATCAACTTCCATTATCAATAACAACCTGAGTGATGGAAGACAACATTTTGCGATGATTTTCTGCTGCCATGGCAGCTAGTTCACCTTGGGCTTCCTGTTCTTCATTCAAGAACCTCTCCAGCTCTTGTGCATCTTTTCTCTTTTGATCCTGCAGTGAAAGACAAGGTAAGCGTGCAATTGTTGTACATAAGTTCAGTCTAATACTGCAGTGAAAGACAAGGTAAGCGTGCAATTGTTGTACATAAGTTCAGTCTAATATTGCAGTGAAAGACAAGGTAAGCATACAATTGTTGTACATAAGTTCAGTCTAATACTGCAGTGAAAGACAAGGTAAGCGTGCAATTGTCGTACATAAGTTCAGTCTAATACTGCAGTGAAAGACAAGGTAAGCATACAATTGTTGTACATAAGTTCAGTCTAATACTGCAGTGAAAGACAAGGTAAACATGCAATTGTTGTACACAAGTTCAGTCTAATACTGCTGTGAAAGGCAAGGTAAGTGTGCAATTGTTGTACATAAGTTCAGTCTAATACTGCAGTGAAAGACAAGGTAAATGTGCAATTGTAGTGCTTAAATTCAACCTAATACTGCAATGAAAGACAAGGAAAGTGTGCACTGGTTATGCATATGATCAAATTAGGGTGCACCATATATATATATATATATATATATATATATATATATATATCATATATATCATGTTAGGATGTTGACTTTATTATACTTCTACTTTACTTTTATCTGGGAGCTGCGATATCTAAGAGGTTAGTGAATTGGACTACAAAGGACAAGAGGCTGGATTCAATCCCGATCGATGGTTCTCCCAACCTTAAATGGGTACCTGAGTTTTTTCTTGGAAAGTAAAGCAGCATAGGTGTAATACTGACCACATTACCCCAAAAATCATGTGTCGAAGGTCTCTAAAAAATTATGGTCACTAACACCATATTCGCTATAAGCCACTTGGCGTGATGGGGCTCTTTATTCTACTTGCTACTTTTATCTACCTCTGAAGTCTTTTAGCATTGAAGAAAAATGGAGCAGTCAAGTACCTTGTTTTTTTCATGCAGGGTACCCCTCATGATGACAGTTATTTGATTAATATAACCTATGAAGAAGTATTTTTCTTGGGCAGGTTTTTATGGATGTGCAAAATGAAGATGACAATCTTGGCGTTTTTTTTTTTCTGTTGTACTCAACCTTTCAGGGGTAAAGGTAAAGTACAAGACTTGAATCAGCATCTTAGCACGTGAGTTTTCACTCAAATGTGCTTGACCGCCTACCCAGAAGTGTTTGGAGATTTCTGGATTGTGTCCCTTCAAGCATTAAAACTCACGATGCGAGGTGGCATTCCTCACCTTTCCAAAGTACTACCCTGGTACCCATTTCTGTCAGCGGTTGGCTCAAGTGCGGTGGTATTTTTTTTTCCAACCACGAGTACAATTCACACTGCTTCCAGCAGGGATCGAACACAGGTTGTCTGAACGTCGGTAGCCTAGTCAGGTTGTTTTCCCAACTAGGCTATCGAGGCACCCTCCACCTTTCAGATCTATACAGAAGTACTTTCTCTTTTCAGGTTTTCATCCAATGATTACTAAAGGAATGGATGGTTCTCTTCATCATCTCCCCTTAAAGGACATTAAGTGGGCATACATGAGCTGTGGTTTGCAGTAGAACTTTGATATTTCCACCTTTCTGCCCCATATATTTGACTTCAATATGGCATTTTTTCAGTACTGGGCTACCTTCCTTCTCAATCCCTACCCACTCAACCAGACTAGACCAGTTAGTCTGTTTATAGTGACACCGTGAAGAGGTGGAGTAAGATCTTGATAGTTCTGGTTCGTCGATATACAGAAGTACTGAAAGTACACCAGTCACATATATCCTTAGTTTTAGTTTCTGATTATATAACAAGACGGGACATAGAAGTAAAATGAAAAAAAAAATTATCACAAATAAACTTACAAGGGCACTTTGGTAAGCTTTGACACCATCCTGTAGGTAGGATAATTTTGTAAAAACAATAATTGTTCAATAATTATAGAAACAAATTAAACATTCAAAGTAGTACAAAATAAGAAAATTATAACTGAAAAAACAAGGAGAAATAATTGAAGCAGAAGTGAAAATAAATTTAAATTAAAAAAAAAAAACTCAGAAAATATTTAATCAAAAGAGAACATCACAACACAATGTCAAAAGGCAAAAAATGTAATCAACTCAACCGAATTGGGAAAAAAATAAAGTTGTATTTATACTGTAGAAAACAAAACATTTTTAAAGAAGAGAAGAACAAAAAAAGATATTTTAATAAATAAAGAATATAGAAAATATTTTATATCTGAGAAAATATTTTATGGAAGTAAAAACAAAAGTTAAAAAATTATACAGAATAGAAAATAGAAAATATAACAACATAATGTAAAGCACTATCATAATTAAAAGAAAACATGGTGCAATAGTTGATAAAAATGCTGTGTTGATAGTTGGGGGGGGGGGGGTGGAATATTAGGCATGACATTACATATATATGTTCATTGTTCCTACCTAATGGAGTCACATGTTATTGGCCTGTCTTATTTCCACAAAGTGAGAGCAAAGACACCCATCCAGCTACTGAGCTGAGATCACGTCTCACCACAGCTTTCAAACTCTAGAGCTATTACTCAATTTTGTTATTGACTTCCTACCAATCCACTCTCTTAAGCTGTCCTTTATCTCTTCTCTTTGCTATCCTTTATCTCCACTTCTCTCAATTGCTCATGTTATCTCATCATATTCCAGTTGTTTCCATCCCATGACATGACTACAACACGGTTAGGTGTTTCCCCCTAATGTTGAGACAAGATTTCTTTTTGCTTTGGTTTCTTTTTGAACATTCTCATTTTTTTCAAGCTCCCCTGGTATTTTCAACATTCTTCTGTAAAGCCATATTTCTGTGGCTTACACTGACCATCTTGTCTGTTGCCCGATTGCCCAGGATTCACATTCATAGGTAAGACTTATCAACCAACATAGAACTGGAGTCGTCAGTCGCTGGACACTGCGGGAATTACTGAGGAGGGGGTCTGAGCACCCATGGACATGTTCGGAGTGCAATGATGATGACCCGCTAATAACTCAATAACAATAAGTAAAAACTGGTTCCACACTACACTGAAGAACTCTTTTTACTATTTTCATTGGCATAAATGTGCACAATATTTTCCTCATTTTTTTTTTAATGCTACATTTGCCTGAGCTATCCTGTACTCACCTTATTGTACATGTACCACCCAAAGTTAGCATTATTTCCAGATATTTAAGTTCACTTTTTTAATGCTGTCAATTGCAATTGAAAGGTAAAAAAACTGTGTTACATTGTAGAGTGAAATGAAAATGTTACATAAAAGAATACAAAATGTTACAACAGAAAAAAAAAATTGCAATGTACATAGTTTTAAATATTTAAATCTAGTGCAGAAGTGAGAGGAATGGCCAGGCAACCAACAATTTCATTTAATATCTAGAAGGGGTGAACATATAGTGGCCTTGTGATGAAATAGAGATAACAATAGATCATTAATAAAGCAGGCTTTGAAAAGAAAACATCATGAAAAGGAACAAAAGAGGTTAACCTTGGGAGGCTTGGAAAAATCCTGAATAAGACAGGCAATGATAGCGTGTATCTACACTTTTTACTATTTTTGAGAAGCTTTCCAAGAATGATTTATGGTAAAATACACAGTAAGCCCTTGGTGATGTTTGATGGCATTGATTGAATGCTGTTGTTGATGATGATGATGATGATGATAATGATGACAATAATATTGTTTTAAATAAATAACTTTTAAAATATAAAAGTCAAGTGAGAAAAAGATCTTATTAACTTATTACAGTTGAAGTTTTAAAAAAATTGGCAATGTTATAGTGGAAAAAATATATTTAAAACGTGACAGTAAAAAAATATTTGTTTAAATGTTACTTCAGAAAAAATTTCACATGAAAAATAATATCACAATATAAAATAATATCACAATATAAAATAATATCACAATATAAAATAATATCACAATATAAAATAATATCACAATATAAAATAATATCACAATATAAAGATGAGATCAAATTTTATAAAAAACACACAAAATACAATTTAACGATGGGACCAAACAAAAGGTAAACTGTTACTGAACTAAACTCACCATCATTTGAGACTCTATCTGTGACATGTGCAGGAAGCCATCACTGGTGGATGAATCCAAACTGGCATTGGGTGTCTCAACTTTCAACCAGAATTTAGACGGATGCTCATACATAATATTGGCCTCTGATTAAAAAGAAGATAATGAAAACAAAATTATTCTGAAAAAAGTTTATATTTGATTAAACTGTGTGCAGCAAGAGCTCAACAGAAAAGAACAAGCACATATTTTTAGATTTCAGACAGGGCGTAACAGGGATTATGATCCCGTCGCAAAAATTACCACATCAAAACACAAATTCTAAATTTGATAGCTTGCAGTGTTCAAACATTACATCCCCCTCCTTTCACCGTGTGGCATCTTAATAATGACTTCTGGTGACTCCAGAATATTTAATTTGTTTCTATTCATGCAGGATTTTTTTTTCCAATTTGTGAGATCTTCTTCTTATTCTTTCCTTTCTTATTCTTTCCTTCCTTATCTGCCTTTCAGCGTCAAGGGGAAATATAATTTGCGGTCTTTTGCTCTTCTGTTCACCTCTGCTGCTGTTATATTTCCTAGTGCTTGTAATATTTAATTGATCCATCTTTTTCATGGTCGACCCTTGGATCTGGTGTTTTCAAAACGTTTGTTGAAGGCTTGTTGTGTTATGTTTTGATCTTTCTGCCTTGTCACATGGCCATACCATTTTATCTGTTGTTTCCTTATATATTCTATGGCGGGGGCTATTCCTAGCTTTCTTCTCACTTCTTCATTTCTGATTTTATCTCTCAGACTGTTTCCTGTCATTTGTCTAACACATTTCATCTCTGTAGAGGTTATTTTTCTTATTGTTCTTGCATCTGGGGTCCAGGTCTGGCATTGGTAGCACAACGTTGGGATGAAGATTGTATTGTATAGTGCTCGTTTTTCCTTTAGAGTTATTTCCTTGTTGGACAATAGTGGCGATAACTGTCCAATGATTTGACAAGCTTTGTTGCATCTTGATTCTCTCTCTGCTGTTTGAGAATTATCGTTTGTCATTAGACTTCCTAGGTATTTGAATTCCTCTACTTGTTTTAGTTGCCTGTCTTCTATAGTTATGTTGATGTTCTGTTTATTTTTGGCGACATTCATGACTTCTGTTTTGTTGATGTTGATTTGTGAGATACAATCCTATAATGTGAAAAAAAATTGCCAAATTTCAACAAATTGGTAGTTTCTCATTTTTTTTGTCCCCTTTGACCAGGGAAACTTTCTTGGCTGTCAGCAGCATTAAACAACTCTTTGTGATTCGGAAAACTCAGCAAATAATACTTTGAAGTAGCCGAGCATACTGACGAATGTACAGCGACCATCTGAATAACGAAGTAGCACAGTGGGTCCAAGCGAGCAACTTCACATCATAAATCAACCTGAGACAGAAAATTTGAGTTCCCTCTGTAAGTAGTTGGTAAACACACACTTGTGTGTCAAAAGTTCAAAGAAAATTCTATTTTTAGTGCTCCTAATATCACAATTAAGTGGTAGTATTTTGTACTACAGAATGTAGTGAAGTCTGACACAGGTATTGCAATTAAGGGTTAAACAGATTAAAGTGCAAACTTGTTAATCATCATCATCGTGTGCCATACCGGTTGGCGATCATGTCCTTCCACAATTTTCTATCCACAGTACATTGTATGAGTTTTGTTGTTGACTGTTTTCCATGCCATGACACCAAGCTATCCAGTATTTTCTATCTTTGTCATCCGCGATCTCTCTTTCCTTTTATTTTGCCAGTTGTAACCAAGTATTCCAACTTTCCTCTTCTCATGATGTGCCCAAAAATTGTTGATTGCTTCTTTCTGATGTTTTTTAAGAGCTCCCTTTTTTTTGTTGGCCTCTTTGAGAACTTCCTCATTGGTCTTTTTATCTATCTATCTTTCGTTCGCCTGAAGTATTGTCTATATCTGCAATGTCGTTTCCTGTATAAATTTTACTGTCTTTTGTAATTCTTGCAGTGGCCCATATAGTTTTTATAGACATACTTCCATATGCGTTGAGTGCGTGGCATCCTGATTGTTGTGCGCCTTTTGGCTGGTTGCCTCCGACTTCAGCACTTGAACTTGCTAGAGCAGACTGTGGTCTTGCTCGGTTGTAGGAAGGCCTGGCCAGTCTTAGTTTTCAGTCCCTGGTGACTGTTAAGCCCCATCCCCATGACAAGGAGCTGGCCTTGATGAGGATTGGTCTTTTTATCTGTCCAGGGAACTTTCAATATTCTTCTGAGAAATCTCATCTCTGTAGTCTCTAATCATCTTTTCATTTGTTTGTCTATTGTCCATGATTCGCTTCCATAGGTCATAATTGGTTCTATATAGCATCGATGAACTCTTTTTCTCATTTCTATTGACATAGATTTGTTGCATAAGATATTTTTCATTTTCTGAAATGCTATTTTGGCCTGAGCTATTCTGCTTTTTATTTCTGTGTTGCATCTTCCATCTGATGTTATCACTGTGCCCAAGTATTTGAAACGTTGCACTTGTTTCAGATTTGTCTTGTTTATTTTTATTCTGCATGATGGTGATGATTGTTTCTTCGATATAACCATTACTTCTGTTTTCTTACTATTCAGACTGAGACCTTTCTTGTTGCTTTCTTTTACTATTATATCTATCATTTCTTGTAGCTCATTCTCTGTCTCTACTATTAAGACTGTGTCATCCGCATATCGTAAATTATTTATGTTGTGACCGTTGACTTCAATTCCTTTTTAACTTGTTAATACCCTAAACTTGTTAATACCCTAAAGATAAAAAAAACATCAAAATCATAAAGAAGAGACAATCTATAATTATTGGATGTGATGCGCGAAAAGAGGTTACTGAGAATAGTATAACAACAGGCAGAATGAATGGAAAGAGGAGCAGAGGAAAACCAAGACAAAAAATATTGAACAGCTTATCCAAAAGGTGTAACAAAAGATCATCATCATCATGTGCCATACCGGTTGGCATAGGCGATCATGTCCTTCCACAATCTTCTATCTACAGTGCATCATATCAGTTCTGTTGTTGACTGTTCCATGCCATGACACCAAGCTATCCAGTATTTTCTCTCTTTGTTGTCTGTGATCTCTCTTTACTTTTATTTTGCGAGTTGTAACCAAGTATTCCAACTTTCCTCTTCTCATGACATGCCTGAAAAATGTTGATTGTTTCTTTCTGATGTTTTTAGGAGCTCCCTTTTTGTGTTGGCCTCTTTGAGAATTTCCTCATTAAAAAAATCACTGACTGAAATTATAACATGTATGAAGGACCGAGTGATGTGGAGAGAGATGATAGTGTATGCCAACCAGCATGGCACCTGATGATGATGACGGATATAAGTCTCTGATTAATGTGACTGTAAAAAGTAAAAGTTCCCCCTATGTCTTGCTAGGTGTTTGGGGAATATGTTGTTAGTGACTATATTTTCCATGACCACTGCACATTGTTGGGTGATATGGTAAATATCATACCAGGTTGCCATTCTCTCTTTCTCTCTCTCCCTCCCTCTCTCTCTTTCACACACACACAAATTGTAGCTTTTATCAATGGATAGGTGAATCACAAAGCTATGTTGATCCAAAGTAAATTCCCCACATCTGGGAATTTAACCCAAAACCTTCCTACATAGATCCTGACCATCTGCATGGAACCAATATGACTGTGGTATTGGAAAATGTTACTGTTAGGAAAATGTTACAGCAGAAAAATAAACTGATATTATTCAGTTTTACAAATAAAAATGTTAGGATAGAAAAGAAGGTATGTTTTACAATTACAGAAACAAAGAAACAAAATATTACTGAACCAAGCTAATGATTTTTTCATTGACATAAGAGAAGTCACTAAAGTAAAGTCAAGCATGGTTTTATTTTATTTGTTATTCACTCATAATATGTCACACTGGATGGCGTTGGTGATTATGTCCTTTCACAATTCTCTGTCCACAGTCTTCTTTTACCTTTCAGCTCCCTGTGGAGCATAGATCTTCAACAAACACTTTCCAAGCCTTTCTGTTTCTTGCCATTCTTTTAAGATCATTCCATGTCTTCCCCATCATCTCCATCTCTGCTTTTATCTGTCTTCTCCAAGAATTCCTTGGTCTTCCTCTTTGATTTTTTCCCTGGGGATTCCGAAAAAGGGCCTGTTGTGTAATGCTCTCAGTTGGCTTCTGCAGTGTGTGTCCTATCAAGCGTCATCGTCTTTGCTGTATCTCTTTAACCACTGTCTGTCCACAGTGCATAATATCAATTCTGTTGTTGACCCTTTACAGTGCCATGATACCAAACAGTCTAGTATTTTCTCTCTTTGTCAATTGCAATCTCTCATTCCCTGTATTTAGCAAACTGTAACCAAGTATATAGCTGTCTTTGTTAAAAATATTGTTATGGAAACAGAGCCATAGATTTTAGAAGCAGTGATCTCTGCACTGCAATATGTGCCATTTTGGCTTGCAAGGTTTCTGTTTTTGAGATTGGTTCTGCCCTATGTTCCGTCTTCAGCTCGAAAGGACATTAGATAGATAAATAGAACCAAGTATTACAACTTTCCTCTACTCATGATATGCCCCAAAAATGCCAATTGTTTCTTTCTGATGTTTTTTAAGGGCTCTCTTTTTGTGTTAGCCTCTTTGAGAATGTTCTCATTGGTCTATTAGCTGTCCAAGGAACTCTTAACATTCTTCTGAGAAATCCAATCTATGTGGTTCTAATCGTCTTTTCATTTGTGTGTGTACTGTCCATGGTTCCCTTCCATAGGTTAGAATTGGCTCTGAATCAGACTGATGAATTCTCTTTCTCTCACTTATATTGGCAAAGACTTGTTGCACAAGATGTTTTTCATTATCAGAAATGCTACTTTGGCCTGAGCAATTCTGCTTTTTATTTCTGTGGTGCATCTTCCATCTTATGTTCTTCTTGTGCCCAAGTATTTGATGCTCTGCAATTGTTTCAGACTTTTCCCGCTTATATTTGTTGCGTGGTGGTGATGATTGTTTCTTCGATATGACTTTTACTTCTGTTTTCTTACTGTTTATTATTTTTTTTAAAGCATGATATAAATAAAAGTTCAATTAATAAGAATTACTAACACGCTCATAATAAAAGGATGACGCTGGAGCTAGATAGGCAACATGCCTAGATACAGAACTCATTATAAGAAATGTCATGCAGTGAGTTCTTGAGGGAGAGAGAAGGAGGGAGGGAAGGGGAGGGGGAGGGGGAGGGGGAGAGAGAGAGAGAGAGAGAGAGAGAGAGAGAGAGAGAGAAAGAGAGGGAGGGAGGGAGGGAGGGAGGGAGGGAGGGAGGGAGGGAGGGAGGGAGGGAGGGAGAGAGAGAGAGAGAGAGAGAGAGAGAGAGAGAGAGAGAGAGAGGTAAACCAAGGTCAACCTGATGAAAACCAAAAGAACAAAGGTAAATAAAGTAAAGGCTCCCTCCATGCTCCACGCCTTGCTAGACACATGGGAATATATTAGTGACCATATTCTTCTACAACCAACAGCTACAACCAACTTTGAGTGATAACTTTAGTATCATGTCATTCATTTACTGGGTGTGAACTCCACATTGAAGGTTAACTACCATGGAGTGTCATTTTACTCTGTCTCTTGCCTTGATAGTGCATACAGTCATAGGTCCAACGGTCCAACTTTCTATGTTATCAGTGTACTTTAGGCTTGATCTGCCTGTCTCATTACCTTGTACCATTCCCTACAAGATGACTCTCAGTAGAGTACTGTGTCTCATCATTCTTCTTCTACATTTCAGCTCCCTGTCGAGCATAGGTCTTCAACAAACACTTTCCAAGTCGTTCTGTTTCATGCCATTCTTTTAAGTTCATTCCATGTCTTCCTCATCATCTTCATCTCTGCTTCCATCTGCCTTCTCCAAGAATATTTTGATCTTTGTCTTTTTCCTTGGGGACTCCAGAAAAGGGCCTGTTGTATAATATTCTCAGTTGGTATCCACAGAGTGTGTCCTATCCAGGACTCTTATCTTATGTCTCATCATATGTCCCACAAAATTCAGTTGTCTTTTTCCTTGGGGACTCCAGAAAAGGGCCTGTTGTGTAATATTCTCAGTTGGTATCGACAGTGTGTCCTATCCAGGACTCATCTTATGTCTCATCATATGTCCCACAAAATTCAGTTGTCTTTTTCCTAGGGGACTCCAGAAAAGGGCCTGTTGTGTAATATTCTCAGTTGGTATCCACAGAGTGTGTCCTATCCAGGACTCATCTTATGTCTCATCATATGTCCCTCAAAATTCAGTTGTCTTTTTCCTTGGGGACTCCAGAAAAGGGCCTGTTGTGTAATATTCTCAGTTGGTATCGACAGAGTGTGTCCTATCCAGGACTCATCTTATGTCTCATCATATGTCCCACAAAATTCAGTTGTCTTTTTCCTAGGGGACTCCAGAAAAGGGCCTGTTGTGTAATATTCTCAGTTGGTATCGACAGAGTGTGTCCTATCCAGGACTCATCTTATCTTATGTCTCATCATATGTCCCACAAATTTCAGTTGTCTTTTTCCTTGGGGACTCCAGAAAAGGGCCTGTTGTGTAATATTCTCAGTTGGTATCCACAGAGTGTGTCCTATCCAGGACTCATCTTATGTCTCATCATATGTCCCACAAAATTCAGTTGTCTTTTTCCTTGGGGACTCCAGAAAAGGGCCTGTTGTGTAATATTCTCAGTTGGTATCGATAGAGTGTGTCCTATCCAGGACTCATCTTATGTCTCATCATATGTCCCTCAAAATTCAGTTGTCTTTTTCCTTGGGGACTCCAGAAAAGGGCCTGTTGTGTAATATTCTCAGTTGGTATCCATAGAGTGTGTCCTATCCAGGACATATCTTATGTCTCATCATATGTCCCACAAAATTCAGTTGTCTTTATCGAATTGTGTCAAGTTGCTCTTTTTTTTTTTCAATTGAAGCTAATGTCACGCCACCTTTACTCTCTAGAAAAATCCCTGATATCAATTTTTAGAGGCTGGGTGAACCACAGAGCATTGTCAGTCCAAAATAAAATCAGACACTCTGGGAATTCAACCTGGACCAGGATTCACTCAGAAAGTAAGCACACTAACACTCAGCCAACAAGGTTCTGAGAACCAACAGAGGCTTCACTTAAGCCCTCTCAGCTATGAGATGTTCAGAACTATAAGGGTCCTTGTTGTTTTTGACGGATTGCCATGAGTTGATGTGGGCAGATTGCCCTTTGACTCATTTGATGTGGCGGGTCGTAATGGCTTGCTTGACATTCCCGGTTCTTACTGGAGAAGTTGGAGTTCGTCTATTCAGGTTATGCTGGGAAACTACAAGTCCAGCCCAGTGGAACTGCAATACTGGGTCCTCTATATCAGTAACAGCCAACACTACAGGGAAAACAGCGATCCTAGCTCCTGTTAGCCAGTCTGTTTTGATGCAGACTGTTACCAAGGGAGACCACGAGTAGTAGAACTGTTAAGTCTTGGTCAGCTGATTGTGCGCCGACCCTGCTATTGCAACCGCAGGTCGCAGGTGCTTCTGCTCCCCCATAATGGTCCATGAAACCTTGAGGTTTCAAAATATTCAATTCACTAATGTCCTATCTATCATACTTACGGCCACAAAGGTACATCATGAGAGCTGCCGTACTTTTCTTGCAAACATCTGAAACATGGAGGAGCTCAGTTTTAAATAAGTCATGATTAAAGTTTCCAACAGTCAAAAATGATGGAGATAATAAATAAAAAATGTAATTTTGTTTTCAAAATTTGAGCAATGCAGGGACACTGTTCATCTTTTCATAGTGGTTAGTGCACTACATGTGGCCCACACTGTTCATCTTTTCATAGTGGTTAGTGCACTATATGTGGCCCACACTGTTTATCTTTTCATAGTGGTTAGTGCACTACATGTGGCCCACACTGTTCATCTTTTTATAGTGGTTAGTGCACTATATGTGGCCCACACTGTTCATCTTTTCATAGTGGTTAGTGCACTACATGTGGCCCACACTGTTCATCTTTTCATAGTGGTTAGTGCACTATATGTGGCCCACACTGTTCATCTCTGCCTAGTTGTTTGCACACAATATGTGGACCACATTATTCATCTCTTCGTAAAGGTTAATGCGCTGTATGTGGTCAACACAGCTCATCTCTACACAGCAGTTAATGAACTACAAATGGCCTACTTTATTCATCTCTGCAAATAAAATAATGCACTATACATGGCCCATGCTGTTAATCTATGAATAGTGGTTGATACTCTATATAAGGTCTCACCTTGTTCATCTCTGCATAGAAGTTAATGTAATACATGGTCTCACATTGTTCACCTCTGTATAGTAGTTATTGAATTACTTGCAGGATCATCTCACTGCACTCCGAACATGTCCATAGGTGCACAGATACCTTCCACAGCAAGTCCCGTAGTGTTGAGCATTGATGATGTCCACCCAATTCATTGGTTGACCGTCTTCAATGACAGCGTAGCTAGCCAACCTGTCCACTCTTTCATTTCCCCATACTCCTGCATGTCCAGGGACATAGAAAAAGGTGACCTTACATATTTTTGAAATCTGCAATGACTCTACCCATTGCATGCATACAAAGCCCAGCTCTGCTTTTTTTTTTTTATCAAACTCATCGAATCACTCATTATGCAGGTGTGGGTGTAGCAGTTTTGTGACTCTAACCAGATGTATGCCCTGATCACTGCCATCACCTCCATCATCATACTACTCGTTCATCATACTACTCGTTGTCACAACGTATGCACCACTGTCTTCTCAGACTATTCTGCCTGCCAAACGTTCTGTAAATACCTGTGTACTCCCTTTGTGTTTAGTAGTTTATGCATTCATTATATGTGGTCCATTCTATAAATCTCTGCACAGTGATTAGTGCATTATATGTGGTCCATTCTGTAAATCTCTGAGCAGTTATTAGTGCACTATATGTGGTCCATTCTGTAAATCTCTGAGCAGTTATTAGTGCACTATATGTGGTCCATTCTGTAAATCTCTGCACAGTGATTAGTGCACTATATGTGGTCCATTCTGAAAATCTCTGCATCTGCACAGTGATTAGTGCACTATATGTGGTCCATTCTGTAAATCTCTGCACAGTGATTAGTGCACTATATGTGGTCCATTCTGTAAATCTCTGCATCCGCACAGTGATTAGTGCACTATTTGTGGTCCATTCTGTAAATCTCTGCAGTGATTAGTGCACTATATGTGGTCCATTCTGTAAATCTCTGCACAGTGATTAGTGCACTATATGTGGTCCATTCTGTAAATCTCTGCACAGTGATTAGTGCACTATTTGTGGTCCATATTGTTCATCAAGTTTCCACTGTATAGGGATCACATGAGAAAGTGGAGAACTAGGTAAGACATCAACCTCTAGGTAAGAAGATCGTGGGTTGCAGTCCCAGACATGTGGTAACAATTTTTCACTTTATATCAGTTGTTAGTTTCTTCATGGCTTTACCCTCCCCTGATCTTTGGGTCTAATGAAAAGACGATTGGAGGCTACAGAGATGGGATTTCTCAGAAGAATGTTGAAAGTTCCCTGGACAGCTAGAAAGACCAATGAGGAAGTTCCCAAAGAGGCCAACACAAAAAGGGAGCTCTTAAAAAACATCAGAAAGAAGCAATCATCATTTTTCGGGCACATCATGAGAAGAGGAAAGTTGGAATACTTGGAATACTTGGTTACAGCTGGCAAAATAAAAGGAAAGAGAGATCGTGGGTGACAAAGAGAGAAAATACTGGATTGCTTGGTGTCATGGCATGGAAAACAGTCAACAACAGAACTGATACGATGCACTGTAGATAGAAGATTGTGGAGGGACATGATCACTTACGCCAACCGGTATGGCACATGATGATCTTTGGGTAGTGAGATCCGATGTCTAGCCCCTTTAGATAACAGAGAGAGACAGAAGGTCCACTGTGCACATTAATGAACCTCTGGCAGTTGGAAATAAAAAAGAACAGGCCAAAAATGGTCAATGCATGGACAGAGTTGATAGGGGAAAATATACCCAACATAAAAAAATCACAATTATAAAAAATGAGGGCATCTCTAAAATGGGAGAATATCTGCCTGTATGGTGAAAGGCACTAGAGCATTTAGTTGTCAGTGTGAAAACAAGGGAAAAAGTGATACACAGAATTCAGTCCCCTTTTAATTCGCAAGAGATAGCCTATACAAATAACAAAAGGGAAAGCAACCCAGTACAAAAAATATTGAAATTAGATGAGTTGGGCAAAAAAAGCAGTGAAAATCACAGCCTTCTGTCTAATCATTATTCTCACTTATAATCAACTATGTCCTACAATCAATATCACCTGTTTCTACTCTTTCTATCTTGTCTCACTTCTGGATGGTTTTATCTTTCTGGGTGGTCAACACTCACTCCTTCTTTCACATCTGCCCCTGATCACAGCTTGCTCCTAATTAACTAACTCTCCCATGACTTTTCAAGCTGACATTTTCCTCCTTGCTGAACAAGTGAACTTAATTCGGCCTCCCTCTTAAAGTAGTTCGTTCAGTTGCATTCATCCAATGACTGTAGGTTAGACCTCTTAATTATCCACCTTTAGAAGGATGCTAAGTGGGTGTAGATGCGTTGTGTTGTGGTTTGTCATAGAACTATGATATTTGTATCTTTAGGACCAACACATCTGACTTCAGCATGTTATTTTTGAGTACAGGTTGTCTTCCCTCTTCGATCCCTACTCACTTAGCCAGACTAGACAGGTTAGTCTGTTTCTGGAGGCACCATGGAGAGGTGGAGTAGGGTCTGGATGGTTCACCAATCCTAATGCAAGTCATCAGCTGTGGATCGCTGACAGTTTCCAGCTTTGCTGCTGTGAGGTGCCTGTGCCTTCATTTAAAGAGGTGAAAATCCTGCAGTTTACTTCAGTTTTTAACTCAAACTTTGGACTCTTAACTTTCAATATTTACCTTGTAGATGGCATGCTGACTGTACTTTGTATTATGTTATTATCTCAGGTAATTTTCCTGGACCATAAAGTAAAGGTAAAGTATGAGGCTTGAATCAGGGTCTTAGCACACGAGTTTTCACCCATATGTGCTCAGCCACCTATCCAGAAGTGTTCTGAGACTTCTGAATAGTGTTGCTTCAAGCATCGAAACTCACGATGCGAGGCGGCATTTCTCACCTTCCCAGAGAACTACCCTGGTACCCATTGCTGCCAGTGGCTGGGTCAACTACAGGAGTATTTTTTTCCAACCATGAGTACAATTCACAATGTTTCCAGAAGGAATCAAATGCAGGTTGTCCGAACATCAGTAGCCCAGTTGGAGGTTTTCCCAACTAGGCTACCGAGGCCCCCCAGCGAGGTCATAACAGCTGTAAACAACAATACAATGCATATATGCTGCCAATTTATGATTATTTTACAGGCAGATGATGAAAAGGAGCAGTCATTGGGTGACTGTGGTATATGAACAGGAAAAACAAAAGCAGCTTACCTTGAGGTGGGTATTTTATTTTGTCCAAATCCAGGACCAAGGTCTCCAATGCCCTCACACGGCACAGGTCTACAGGCAACTCCTCAATGTCATTACAAGAGATATCTAGTGTCCTCACGTATCTCAGCTTTAGAACGGGAGATGGCAATGATCTGAATTTGTTGTCTGCAATGATTGATTTGAGGCCAGTCATACATTTTTAAAACAAATTTTAGGATACAGTTTACGACAGTCTGGTCACTTCTGACTGGTTTGCATTTTATACTAAACACTTTGTGCAATAATAAAAAAAATATTATAACTGAATTCCCCCCATTTAAATGAAAAGTAGTTATGGCAAAAGCTGCTGTATCTTGACCTGTACTGTATGAGTAAGCAGTGTCATGAAAATGAGTGTTCTGTAACAGAAGTATGTTTACATCAAAGTGTTTCAAGTTAAGAAAAAATGGCTATAGAATCAAAGTCAGTTTCAAGATAGGAAAAAATGGCTATAGAATCAAAGTCTTTTTTCAATTTAGGAAAAAATGGCTGTTTAATCAAAGTCAGTTTCAAGTTAGGAAAAAATGGCTATAGAACCAAAGTCTGTTTCAAGTTAGGAAAAAAATGGTTACAGTATCAAAGTCTGTTTCAAGTTAGGAAAAAATGGCTACAGTATCAAAGTCTGTTTCAAGTTAGGAAAAAAATAGCTACAGTATCAATGTCAGTTTCAGGTTAGGAAATAATGGCTATAGAATCAAAATCTTTTTCAAGTTAGGAAAAAAATGGCTACAGTTTCAAAGTCAGTTTCAGGTTAGGATAAAATGGCTACAGTATCAAAGTCTGTTTCAAGTTAGGAAAAAATGGCTACAATATCAAAGTCTCTTTCAAGTTAGGAAAAAATGGCTACAGTTTCAAAATCAGTTTCAGGTTAGGATAAAATGGCTACAGTTTCAAAGTCAGTTTCAGGTTAGGATAAAATGGCTACAGTTTCAAAGTCAGTTTCAGGTTATGATAAAATGGCTACAGTTTCAAAGTCCTTTTCAGGTTAGGATAAAATGGCACAGTATCAAAGTCAGTTTCAGGTTAGGATAAAATGGCTACAGGATGAAATATTGAACACAGTTATCAATGAACATATTAACCCACACTTTTCATCACTGTCTGCACTGACCTCCCCATCAGTTCACTATTTTAACAGCTGTAGAGTTACTAAAACTTAGCACTATTACTTCAGTTTCATTTTTTTTTATATCTATACCATATATTCCGCAGTCTGTACATTATAGGTTCATGTTACACCTACTGGTATTTATATGACATACGGTGTTAGCTCCCATATTTTTTTTCAAAAACTATCCCCACATTTATAAATTATGTGGCCTGGGGGCCTGTATCAAACCAAGCCCTTCTACTTTCCCAGAAACAATCTCTGGTACTCATTTTTGAAAGGTTGGGTGAGTTATATTGATCCAGAAAAAAAAAATTCTCACATTTGGGAACTGACAAGAGATTCCCATGATCAGCAAATGTGCATAATAACATTTTACCATTGTGACTTCTATTTTGAGTCCAATAATTGCTATTTATATAATCAAGGATTCAGGTGCTAGATCATCATCATCATCGAGTGCCATCTCTGCAAAGAAGGTTGGCTACCATGGATCGCAATTCCACTTGTTTCTTGCTTTGATGGTGCAGGTTGTCATAGATTGACTTGTCCATCTTTTGATGTTACTCATCCATATTAGTCTTGGTCTGCCTCTGCCTCTTTTACCTTGTATTTCCCCTTCCAATATTACTTTTAGTAGGCTGTTGTATCTTTTAACGTGTCCCAAAAATTTCATTATATTTCAAAGAAAGCCAAGGAGAGGTGCTAGATATAAACAATAAGCAAATAGGCATGAATATATTATATAATGTCTAATCAGACATACTAAGCTGTAGGTCAAGCTGGGTTAATAAGCAAAATAATAGTTCTGACACCCAGCACAATAAAAAGTAAAGTACCCCGTCACGCCAAGTGGCGTATAGGGAATATGGTGTTAGTGACCATAAATTATACAGAACTTCAGCACATGATTTTTGGGGTAATGTGGTCAGTATTAAGCCCATGCTGCTTTACTTTCCCAGAAAAAATCCAGTGCCCATTTAAGGCTGGGTAAACCCGGAAGCCATCGGTTGGGATCGAACCCTACCTCTTGTTCTTTGTAGTCCAGTTCACTAACCACTGAGCTATCGTTGCTCCCACTCAGCACAATAATGGATATATATTATTCTTTTTCTTCTTCCTTTCAACTCCATGTGGAGCTCTTCAACAAACACTTTCCAAGCCTTTCTGATAGAAACTAGGTATTTGTTCTCATTGACCTTGAGTTCCAAGGTCTCTGAAAAAAAAATCACTTTAAATTTTGTTCGAACCAGGCACCTTCTAGTTGTGAGGCGAGCACATTAACCTCAATGCTACAGCAGCAGTCCCTCCTGTTATCTGCTGATAAATGTTGGACACCATTGGCACCACACCCAGTGCAGTGAGACTATTTCTGCTAATTAATCAAATTACCAATGTCCTTTCTATCTATCTATCTATTGACCTTTCGAGCCGTAGCCGGCCCATAGGACATAGACAAAGATACTCCTTTTCTTATCTGAATTTTTGTTCTAGCAGTTTTCAATTCTTTTAAAGATATTTTATCAAATCTCGCCATTTGTCTCTGTTCTGTGCAAGCAGCTCTATCTCATTGAGGGAGCCGATTCCTGCTGCTTTTGCCTTTCTCAGCAATGTTCTTCTCAGTGTCTCTCTGGGTCTTCCTCTTTTTCTCTTACCTGTTGTTTCCTACATGAGGGCTTGCTTTGCTATTTGGTTATTATCTCTTCTCATTACATGTCCAACATATGACCATCGTCTTTTCTTTATTACTGAAGATATTAGTGGTTGATTGGTGATTTCTCTAATTTCCTAATTTGTTTTGAATTCGTTCCACGCTATACCAAGTATTTTCCTTAGACATTTATTTTCGAATGCGTTCAACTTTCTTTCTATGTTTCTTGTTGTTTTCCAGCTTTCACACGCATACGTAAGGGTTGATAGTACATTTGATTTGAATAGTCTAAGTTTTGTGTTTGTGCTGATGAGTTTTGATTTCCACAACTTTTCAAGGCTTCTGAAAGACATTGCTGCTTTAGCTATTCTGATTCTAATTTCTTTGCTTGTATCCCCTTCTCGATCAATGTGACTTCCAAGATAGATAAAGTGATCGATCTCTTCCACTGGTTTGTTTTCCATGTATATTTTGTCATCTGTTGGAATGAAGCTTTTCATGACTTTAGTCTTTTCATGATTGATCTCAAGCCCAATTTTTCTGGCTATTGATGATAGTTCATTTGTGTTTTCCTGCATCGTTTTTATCTGACTGCTCATGAGAACTATGTCATCAGCAAAGTCAAGGTCATTTCATTTATGTCATTTCAAGGTCAATGTCATTTACAGCTATAATATTATGGATATTTCACTTTTCTTCATCTTCATTTCAGAAACAAAACCAGTATATTAGGTATTGGAGCAAGTTAAAAGACACAGCAGTCAACTAAAAGTAATCTTGGAAGGGAAAATACAGGGTAAAAGAGGCAGCGGCAGACCAAGACTAACATGGATGAGTAACATCAACATATGGACAAGTCAGCCTATGGTAACCTGCATTATCAAATCAAGAGACAGCACAGAAAGGCGCTCCATTGTAGCCAACCCTTGATGTGGAGACGGCACTCAATGATGGTGAACCAATGATGATAAAACCATATATATCTTTTTAAATAATACACAAAAGTTTATCAGAAGTTATCTCTAAATTTTTATGACATATGTAGTCAAAATGTGCTATATTCATAATCTTTCTTCTAATAACATTACTCTGCTGATGTATCACATACACTAAAATTAATTACACCAGAAAATTCACATTTTTTTGTTTCGTTTCACAAACTGGATCCACTAACATGTAAATATTAACTTTAAGAATAAGAGGAATGTGGTAGACTCAGGTTATCTTCACCCATAAATGCTGCAAAAATTGTAGTGCTATAACTAAAATGCCAATATGAGGTTAAAACAATCAGCTGTGTATTGTGTGCAGACAACACATTGGTATTATTTACTTTGGCAGCCAAACTGGCCAATTAGCAACAATGAGACTCACTTCTGAGGTTTAACGTCTGCAATGAATGAAGATCTTGAAATGAACTAGGCAGCTCCGTGAGGCTGTTGTTTGACAAATCTAAGACCTAAATGCATTTTAGAATAATTATTCTGTAGTTTTTTAGTTAGGAAAAAAAATTGGGTTGTTCAATACAGATTATTAAAAAAATATGGCTGTTATAGGACACAGAAACGTGAAGTGTGATTGAGAGTACTCAGACTATCTTCTTCTTCTTTCCTTTCTCATTTGCCTTTCAGCATCGAGGGGAGATATAATTTGCGGTCTTTTACACTTATGTTCACCTCTGGTGCTGTTAAGTTTCCTAGGGCTTCTAATATTCCGTCAATCCATTTTTTGTGTGGTCGGCCCTAAGATCTGGTGTTCTCGTAATGTTTTTTGAAGGCTTGCTGTGGTTGTGTTTTGATCTTTCTGCCTTGTTAATTGACCAAACTATTTTATCTGTTGTTTCTTTATTCCATGGCAGGGATTATTCCCAGCTTTTTTCTCAATTCTTCCTTTATGATCTTATCTCTCAGGCTGTTTCCTGTCATTCGTCTAACACACTTCATCTCAGTAGAGGTTAATTTTTTTATTGTTCTTGCATCTAGGCTCCAGGACTGGACCCATATGCTCTTGCTAAATGAAAAACCTTTCAGCAAATTGTGTACAAGATAAAGAGAAAGAAATTCATGCAGACACTACCAGTACTATTCCTGAATACATGGTTTGGTGATATCAATCACTGATGTTCTTGAACTTATAACAGCTGATGTCTGGAGATAGATACAAAGAAAAAGGATTTGGGAAAGATGAAGAAGATGGCAGTGTAGGGAGATGGCAATTTTAGTTGAAGGCATAAAGAGAGATGAAGATGAAAGGCACCCCATTTGGGTGAAGAAAAAACAAAGACATGAAAGGTCAGACAGTTTTCCTTTGTAATATATGCGAACCAAGAGTGTTTTTCCAAAACTGGCCTCCAAGGTTATAGCAGGCATTGCTCTATAAATAGACATTCTTAAGTGATGATTTAATCCAATGTTCATATGAGATAAGGATACCTATTAAAGGTGTCCAAATAAGGAATATTATTCTTTATACTGTTAAAGTGATTGTTTCTCACTGTTCGGCTGTGTTGCCTGCCTTCAGTGAGTGTAGTCTGTAAAAAAATCCTTGATGTCTTGATCCCATTGTCTTCAAGGTATTCTCTACTTTACAGGAATTATACCCTCTGAGTGCATCAGTTAAGAGGATCATGGACAGTAGACAAACAAATAGAAAGATGATTAAAGGTCACAGAAATGGGACTTCTCAGAAGAATATTGAAAGTTTCCTGGACAGCTAAAAAGACCAATGAGGAAACTCTCAAAGAGGTCAACACAAAAAGGGAGCTCCTAAGAAACATCAGAAAGAAACAATCAACATGTTCAGGCACATCATGAGAAGAGGAAAGTTTGAATACTTGGCAACAACTGGCAAAATAGAGAGAAAGAGAGATCATGGATGACAAAGAGAGAAGATACTGGATAGTTTTGTGTCATGACACAGAAAACAGTCAACAGAAGAAATGATATGATGTACTGTGTATACAGAATTGTGGAAGGACATGATTGCCTATGCCAACCGGTATGGTCCATGCTGATGCTGAAGTGCATCAATTATTTATATTAAAATAGTACAGTGAGAGATGCCTAAATGCATGACAAATATATATTTAAGTGGTTCAATGAGAAATGTCAGTGATGTAACAATATCTATTTCATTTGTTCATCACAGACATCTGAGTGGTTCAACATGATTTCTCAAAGTACATCAAGAATATATAATGAAGGATATCTAAGTGCATCAATGGTAAAATCTAAGTGATTCAATCATAGATAATACCACAGTGGCAAAGTAGTCAGTGCACTAATCATAAGGAAACAGGTTCACTTCACAAATGTGGCCACAAAAGCTTTGAGATTCATCCAGCCTCTAAAATAGGTACCAGAGATTTATTTTAAGAAAGTAACAACGTCATAGCAACCACATCACTCACAAATATGCTATAATTAAAAGTAAAGAGCCCTGTTATGCCAAGTGGCGTATAGGAAATATGGTGTTAGTGACCATAATTTTTACAGACCATCGGCACATGATTTTTGCGGTAATGTGGTCAGTATTATGCCTGTGCCACTTTACTTTCTCAGAAAAAATCTGGTACCCGTTTAAAGCTGGGTGAACATCTAGTCCTTTGTAGTCCAGTTCCCTAACAACTGTTCTATGTGGCTCTCACAAATATACTGAGATCATTGAAAATTATAGACACTATTGAATGCTATGTTCCAAATAAATGTCACTGGATGTAATGGGAACTCTTCCTTCCTTAAAGCAGTTATAACATTTGATGTCATCAAAATAGAACATTTTTCTCCACTTAATCCTAGATTATGACACCTTCATAACATTTACAAACTCTAAATACAAATTCTTGGAATTCAACATTTTGCTGTGGGCAATCGTTACCCCTCTCCCTACTTCCTAATTATTGCCTCTGATGATTCCCTGAGTGTTGAATTTGTTACCTTTCAAGCTGAATATTTTTTTTTTACAAACAAAATGTGCGCTTCGTAAAAATCACAAAGGTTTTGTTAGAATATGGCTGTATTTTTTAAAAATAAATTCACAAATTTTCAAAGAAATTCTTTTTATTTTCTCTTTTTTTTTTAATGATGGGGGAAATCTCTTCAGCTGTTGGTGAGACATTAAACAAAACTTTGTAACTTGGGATAGACAGCAAACAATGCTAGCAGGAAGCTGAACATACAGCTGGAATGACAGACTGACAACTGACATGTGAATAGACAGAGTAACACCTCCAGCAGCCACAACGCCATTTGGTCGAATTTCAGGCCATACATCAAACCTTTGCTAGAAAATTATTACCTCATCCAAAACAATCTGTCTACTTTCAAATGAAAAGGTGATATATGGGAGTCTTGAAAATACAACCACACATGAAATTATTATGAGAATTAAGATAAAGGGATCCCTTGAGAGGGAGGAAACAATTACTTAACACTAATTGGGAGGAGAGGAAACAATTAATTAACACTAAATGAGAGGAGAGGAAACAATTAATTAACACAAATTGAGAGGAGAGGATAACAATTAATCAACACTAATTGAGAGGAGAGGAAAACAATTAATTAACACTAAATGAGAGGAGAGGAAACAATTAATTAACACTGAGAGGAGAGGAAACAATTTTTCTTCTTCTATCTTTTAACTCCCTGTGGAGCATAGGTCTTCAACAAACACTTTCCAAGCCATTCTGTTTCTTGCCATTCTTTTACATTCATTTCATGTCTTCCCCATCATCTTTATCTCTGTTTCCATCTGTTTTCTCCAAGAATATTTTGGTGCTCTTCTTTGTCTTTTTCCTTGGGGATTCCAGAGAAGGGTCTGTTGTGTAATATTCTTAGTTGGCTTCCATGGTGTGTATCCTCTCCAGTGCCATCATCTTCACTGTATCTCTTTATCCACTGGTATTTGACTGGTACATTTCCATACAATTAATTAACACTAACTGAGAGGAGAGGAAAACAATTAATTAACACTGAGAGGAAAGGAAACAATTAATTAATGCTGAGAGGAGAGGAAACAATTAATTAATGCTGAGAGGAGAGGAAACAATTAATTAACGCTGAGAGGAGAGGAAACAATTAATTAATGCTGAGAGGAGAGGAAACAATTAATTAATGCTGAGAGGAGAGGAAAACAATTAATTAACACTGAGAGGAGAGGAGAGGAAAACAATTAATTAACGCTGAGAGGAGAGGAGAGGAAAACAATTAATTAACGCTGAGAGGTGAGGAGAAGAAAACAATTAATTAATGCTGAGAGGTGAGGAGAGGAAAACAATTAATTAATGCTGAGAGGTGAGGAGAAGAAAACAATTAATTAACGCTGAGAGGTGAGGAGAAGAAAACAATTAATTAATGCTGAGAGGTGAGGAGAGGAAAACAATTAATTAACGCTGAGAGGTGAGGAGAGGAAAACAATTAATTAACGCTGAGAGGTGAGGAGAAGAAAACAATTAATTAATGCTGAGAGGTGAGGAGAGGAAAACAATTAATTAATGCTGAGAGGTGAGGAGAGGAAAACAATTAATTAACGCTGAGAGGTGAGGAGAGGAAAACAATTAATTAACGCTGAGAGGTGAGGAGAGGAAAACAATTAATTAACGCTGAGAGGAGAGGAAAACAATTAATTAATGCTGAGAGGTGAGGAGAAGAAAACAATTAATTAATGCTGAGAGGTGAGGAGAGGAAAACAATTAATTAACGCTGAGAGGAGAGGAGAGAAAACAATTAATTAACACTAAGTGAAAGGAAAGGAAACAATTGATCAACACTAAGTGTGAAGACGGGGACAATGGAATGCTGAAATATTAAGATTAGATAAAGGCTTGATTGAGGTAGTGAGATGACTATCACTCATAAACAGAAGTGGACAGAAGATCACTTTAAGCATAGAAGAAAATTCACTGACAGGAAAAGAATGACCTTCATTCCTTAACCCTGGGAGTTGTTGGGACACTGTTGACATACTTCATCAACCTTGGAATTTACTAAGAAACTGTTACAGCAGATGGGAATAAAATAAATAAAGTAAAGTAAATTAAGTAAATTATAAATAAATTAAGTAAAGTAAAGTTAATTAAGTGTCAGGTGTAAAAGTAAAGTACCCCCGTCACGCCAAGTGGCGTATAGGGAATATGGTGTTAGTGACCATAAACTTTACAGACCTTCAGCACATGATTTTTGGGGTAATGTGGTCGGTATTACGCCCATGCTGCTTTACTCTCCCAGAAAAAATCCGGTACCCATTTAAGGTTGGGTGAACCTGGAAGCCGTCGATTGGGATCGAACCCTACCCTTGTCCTTTGTAGTCCAGTTCACTAACCAAGAGTTATCACGGCTCCCAGCAGATGGGAATACTTTGTGTTATTGTAAAGACACATTACTAGTGGAAATTTCAATGATAATATAGTGCAAAAATTTGTTCTGTGAAAGATGAATTGAGGATTTGATTACTGAATTGGAGATGTGGTTCAGGGGCTAGTTTTGAGGAGTTCTATAATCAGGGCATCAGGAAGAGTGAAGAAGCAATGCATCACCTTGAAAAGTTAATTGCAGAGAAGGACTAGGTTTCTACCAATCTTCAGGTGCATACCATAACTTCTTCATATCAAAGTGTAAAACTTTCTGACCGATCCATGATGTCGCTTCTTAAACAACAATATCAGTTTCCTGCCAGTTTCAACAGGAAATACAAGAAATTGTAACCAATAATGCATCTTTACAATGATACATAGCATTCCTATCTGGCTTAACAATTTCTTTGTAAAGTGCAACAATATTTGACTGACCCTCACTCCAGTGGTGACTTAGTAAAGAGGAAAACAGCAATAGAGAACGATACGGCAGAGGAAGTCTGCTATAAGGGACAATGACAAGATTTCAGCTACAAAGAATGGTTATGTGTCTAAATCCAGTACAGAGAGATACTGATTCTGGCTATCATTAGTATATGTTGGAAAACAGGACACCTACTGGGCTGTCTGAAGTACAATAATAATGGTCCTGTTTATACATGGAAACAAAAAAATCAATACAGAGGAAATTAGTGCTGAAGTTACCAAAAAAAAGAAAAGCCAGATCAAATTGAGATGTTCCTTACCTGCAGCTGAGACAGACTACCAAAGTCTTCTGGCAATGATCTGAACTCATTGTTATGTAAGTCTAGCACCTGCAACAAACAAAGAGGAAACAGAGATGAGGGAAGAATATATATTGGAAGAAGAGTAGATGTAGCAGAAATTCTGAGTCACATTCACAAACAACTTACAGAGAAACATATTACCTAACTCAGATAAGTACAAATATTTTTTTTTATATTAAATACTATAGTAACATATATAGCACTATTACTTTTTGAAGTATAATGACAACTTGTTGTCTTCTTGTAGTTCTACAAAGTTCTCCTGTGTGTTACCAGGGCCTCATTATGAGGAAAGAATAGTGACACTGTGACCTTCCAGGCATGTCGTAAGAGGCGACTAAGGAGGTTGATCAATGGCTTGACAAGCTGTCATTGTAAAAAGTATTGTTATAGAAACAGCAATAGATTTTAGAAGCAGTGATCTCTGCAATATGTGCCATTTTGGCACGCAAGGTTTCTGTTTTTGAGATTGTGGT
This sequence comes from Megaustenia siamemsis, assembly GCA_032433765.1. Classification (NCBI taxonomy): domain Eukaryota; kingdom Metazoa; phylum Mollusca; class Gastropoda; order Stylommatophora; family Ariophantidae; genus Megaustenia; species Megaustenia siamemsis. Next base: position 25,937,595 of record JAVIAB010000159.1, on the reverse strand, counting down.
TCTGCCCTTTGTGCCGTCTTCGGCTCGAAAGGACAATAGATAGATAGATAGAATACCAAGATTATACAAGACATGTAAAAGAATAGGGTTTGATGACGTTCACATTAATCAAATTGAGAGTGGCGCACTATGCGGCGAAAAGTACGGAAAGAGTTAAAATAATGTGCCGTCTTCGGCTCAAAAGGACAATACATAGATAGATAGAACATATAGTAGGGCTGCAGAGAACATGCACAAAGAAAAGATACAATCCCAAGTCAATCATCCTAAGTTTAACATTAACTCGACATTAGAGATGAATTATTCTTCTTCTGCCTTTCAGCTCCCTGTGGAGCATAGGTCTTCAGCATACACTTTCCAAGTCATTCTGTTTCTTGCCATTCTTCTAAGATCATTTCATGTCTTCCCCATCATCTTCATCTCTGCTTCTGTCTGTCTTCTCCAAGAATTTCTTGGTTGTCCTCTTTGTCTTTTCCCATGTGCTGCCGGGGCCCAAAAGGGGAGTAAAGAATAGAGGCGCTGTACCCTACTAGGCATGTTCGTAAGAGGCGAGAAAGGAGGGTTGGGCATGGGACTGGCTATCCCACATATTGTAAAATAATAAGCCGAAAAAACTTCACAAATAGATGAATTATAGCATGTAAAATAAACACAAAATAGTATATAGCAGCTAAACTAATAAAAAGACAACACAAACTACTAAAGAATGCATTGACTTTATATTAGTTTAGCAGCTTTTTGTTAATTTGTGTTTATTTTATATGTTATAATTCATCCTTAAGGTAGAGTTAATGTTAAACTTAGGATGATCAACTTTGGATTATTTCTTTTCTTCGTGATATTCACCCAATGCCTACTAAAGGAATGAATAACTCTCTTCATCATCCACACTTAAAAGGATGTTAACTGTGTGGTGCAAATACATTTACACCTATTTCCTATTAATTTTGCCCAGACAGTTTCAATTTTTTGGCCTACCCTTTCTATATTTCCATCTGCCAAGTGTTCTTCAACGTGCGCACAATGGACACGGGACCACCTGTTTTTCACAATTTTCCAAAAGGGCTAGATGTAGGATCTCATGACCCAGAGATCAGGGGAGGGTAAAGCCTTGGATTCAATTTTTATTTAATTTTTAAAAATTTTCCACCACTTATGGTGGGAACCAAACCCTGGAACTTCTTGTCGAGAGGCCAATGTCTTACCTGTACACCATCCAGGGTGTACCACCCCCCTCCTCCCACTTTTCCCCCACTGATATATGTAATAATAGACAAATATTGGAAAGAGTTGACAGTTTTAAATATCTTAGTTCATTGATAACAAATGGTGGAAAGATTGGATGGAAAGATGGAACTCAAGAAAAGACTGAACATCGCTATGAATAAATCAAAATAATAGCAAAACAAATGACAAATATTGGAAAGAGTTGCTAGTTTTGAATATCTTAGTTCATTGATAACAAATGGTGGAAAGATTGGATGGAAAGATGGAACTCAAGAAAAGACTGAAAATCGCTAAGAATACATCAAAATAATAGCAAAACAAATAGCAAAGAACTAATATAACAACACAATTTTTTTTAAAGTCTGCAGATTTCCCTGGTATTCAATGGCTAAATCTTGACTAAAAAGAGCACTGAGGTGAGAGGAGAAGCAAGAACAGTAGGCATCAGTTCCCTGACCAAGACTGAACAATTCGTCCACGACAGGGACATATGTTGAGGTACAAAGCAGGTCCTGTGCAAGGTCTGATACTTGATAACAAAAATCATCAGATAAAAAGTGTCTAGAATTTCTGTCCTTTGTGCTGTCTTCGGCTTGAAAGGACAATAGATAGATGGAATTCATTCAATCATTGAGTGCTGTCTCTGCATCGAAGACTGGATACTATAGGGCGCCATTCCTCTCTGTCTCATGCTTTGATGAAGCAGATTGTCATAGACTGACTTGTCCACTTTTGATGTTACTCATCCATGTTAGTCTTGGTCTGCCTTTGCCTCTTTTATCTTGTATTTTTCCTTCCGATATTACTTTTAGTAGGCTGTTGTGTCTTTTAACATGCCCCAAAATTCTCATCTTTTTTTAATTGTGTTTAGTAGTTCTCTTTTTAATTTTTAGTTGTTTTTAGACTTCATCATTTGTTTTCTTTTATTTTCATCCAATTCTTATTCTTCTATAAATCCACATTTCAAAGGTTTCAATTTTCTGTTCTGTTTTCTTGTCTAATGTCCATGTTTCTGCACCATACAGGAATGTGGAGAAGATACAACATTTTGCTTTTCTTACTTTTAGCCCTGCTGTTATTTGTTTTAATGTTAGTATATTTTTCATGGCATTAGAATTACTTTTTGCCATTCCTATTATTTTGTTTATTTCAGTTTTACATTATCCATCACTATCAAAGGTAGTTGTGGCTCTGGAATGTCTCCACGTTATTCTTTAAACTTTGATATCCCTTTATGGGTTTTGAGTATTTTCTTTGTTTATGATCATAGTTTTAGTCTATTTGATATATATATCTAATCAAAATTTTTTACTTGTCATGTTTATTTCAGTAAGTAATCATTATACAAGTAAAGAACACATACCAGAAGCTGCTAGAGGAAGGAATTGAACAATACAGAAGAGAAAATCCTGATGAAAAAGTAACAACCAAATGGCAATGCATAAAGAAAAGCATACAAAAAGCCTGCGACACCTTACCCAAAAGAGAAAAGAACAAAAAACAAAAATGGATAACTAACACCATCTTAGAAAAAATGGAAGAAAGGAGACAAGCGAAGAACACTGCCCAATACAATAAAATAGATAATGAGATACGCAAAATGTGCAAAAAGGCAAAAGAAGACTGGCTCAGCCAAAAATGTAGAGAAATAGAAACTATGGAAAGCAAACAAGACCTAAGAGGAATGCACACAGAAATAAAGAGAATGACTAATAAAAATAAAAAAGCCACAGAAGGTGGATGCATTGCAGACAAAAAAGGAAAAATGCTAACAGACAATAAGGATATCATAGATAGATGGCAGGAATATATAACAGAACTATTTCATGATCAAAGGGACAAGAAACCAGTTATAAAATGTACATCAGGCTATAAAATCTTAAAATCTGAGGTGGAAAAAGCTATAAAAACAATGAAAAGGGGAAAAGCAGCAGGACCTGAAAGCATACAGATAGAGATGATACAGGCACTTGAAGATTTTGGCATTGAAGTGATTACAGACATATGCAACGACATATACCACACAGGATACATACCAAATGAACTAAAAACATCAACTTTCATTGCATTGCCTAAAAAGAATGGTGCAGTTGAATGCAGTGACTTTAGAACAATTAGCCTAATGAGCCATGTTACAAAAATCTTGCTAAAAGTTATACAAGGAAGGATTCAGAATAAAATCAATACTGAATTAGATGAGCAGCAATTTGGATTTAGGAAAAATAGCGGGACAAAAGAAACCATATTCTGCATGAGAACATTAATCGAAAAATACACAGAAGTAAACAAACCAATATATGCCTGCTTCATAGACTACACCAAAGCTTTTGATAGAGTACACCATAAACAACTTATAGAATGCCTAAAAGAGATACATCTAGATGACATGGATATACGACTAATATGCAATCTATACTGGGAGCAAACAGCAATAATAAAATATAACAAAGAGTTCTCTACACCCATTGATATAAAAAGAGGAGTAAGACAAGGATGCATCCTATCACCAAGCTTGTTCAATCTATACACTGAGCAAATCTTTAAAAACATCATAGAGATGCCAGGCCTACAAATTAATGGAAAGATAATCAATAACCTAAGATATGCTGACGATACTGTACTACTAGCAGAAAATCCTAAAGACCTACAACAATTACTTAATGAAATAAACACGACAAGCAAAAAATATGGACTAGATATGAATATCAAAAAGTCTAAAACTATGATCATAAACAAAGAAAATACTCAAAACCCACAAGTGGATATCAAAGTTGAAGGAATAGACCTGGAGACAGTTCAGAACTACAACTACCTTGGACATACTATAACCAGTGATGGAAAATGTACAACTGAAATAAACAAAAGAATAGGAATGGCAAAAAGTAATTTTAATGTCATGAAGGACATACTAACATCAAAACAAATAACACCAGAGCTAAAACTAAGAATAGCAAAATGTTACATCTTCTCAATATTCCTATATGGTGCTGAAACATGGACATTAGACAAGAAAACAGAACAGAGAATTGAAGCCTTTGAAATGTGGATATATAGAAGAATAGGTAGAATTGGATGGAAGGAAAAGAAAACAAATGACAAAGTCTTAAAACAACTAAAAATGAAAAGAGAACTTCTGAACACAATTAGAACAAGACAAATGCGATTCTTAGGCCATGTTAAAAGACACAACAGCCTACTGAAAGTGATCCTGGAGGGGAAAATACAAGGTAAAAGAGGCAGAGGCAGACCAAGATTAACATGGACGAGTAACATCAAAAGATGGACAAATCAACCGATGACAACCTGCACCATCAAAGCAAGAGATAGAGCAAAATGGCGCTCCATGGTAGCCAACCTTCGTTGCGGAGACGGCACTCAATGATGATGATGAATCATTATAGATCTTTAGGATTTTCTGCTAGTAATACAGTATCACAAATAAAATCCGTTCGAAATAGCACATGAGATGAGGAAAGTTGGAATACTTGGTTACAACTGGCAAAATAAAAGGAAAGAGAGATCGCGGACGACAAAGAGAGAAAGACCCAGAAGAAGATGGATAGATGCAGTGACAGAGACATGTAACAACAAAGGAAAATCACTAATTCAGACAATTCGAGCAGCTCAAGAACGGCAAATGATATAAACCACGACACCTTTTAGGTATCAGTGACAAGAGAAAAGAAGAAGATGGATAGATGCAGTGACAGAGACATGTAACAACAAAGGAAAATCACTAATTCAGACAATTCGAGCAGCTCAAGAACGACAAATGATATAAACCACGACACCTTTTAGGTATCAGTGAAGAGAGAAAAGAAAAAAAGAAGAAGAAGATCACAGTATCATCAGCATATATTATGTTATTGATAATCTTCCCATTAATGGTTAGGCCTGGCATCTCTGTCATGTTTCTAAAGATTTGCTCAGTGTATAGATTGAACAAGGATGCATCCCTGTATTACTCCTCTTTTTTATATCAATGGGTGTAGACTTCTCTTTGTTTTATTTTTTAATGTTGTTTGCTCCCAGCATAAATTACATATCAGTTGTATGAATTATTATTGGCTATGAAATATGGATAATTGACAGATTTGCTGAAAAATACATCAATGCTTTTAAATGCAAGTGTTGCAGAAGAATATTCAGAATATCAGAATACCATGGATGGAGAAAAGAGCATGTTCATTCTGCAAGAACTTGATATTCCAGAAAACTGGTTGATCAATACCTTCAAAAACAAGGAAAATAAAATATTTTGGTTATGAAGAATGATGTCAATCAACATTTTTTGGGCACATCATGAGAAGAGGAAAGTTGGAATACTTGGTTACAACTGGCAAAATAAAAGGAAAGAGAGATTGTGGACGACAAAGAGAGAAAATACTGGATAGCTTGGTGTCATGGCATAGAAAACAGTCAACAACAGAACTGATACAATGCACTGTAGATAGAAGATTGTAGAAGGACATGATCGCCTATGCCAACCGGTATGGCACATGATGATGATGAGAATGATGTAATGAGCAAATGTAGATAAATATAGAGATCATGGTTCCAAGAAAACAATAGTGAAGAAATCGTAGAAAAAGGTGGGTACAAGATATCACAGACAAGTTGGGCATGACTACTGAAGAAATTGTAGAAAAATGTGGGTACAAGATATCACAGACAAGTTGGGCATGACTACTGAAGAAATTGTAGAAAAATGTGGGTACAAGATATCACAGACAAGTTGGGCATGACTACTGAAGAAATTGTAGAAAAATGTGGGTACAAGATATCACAGACAAGTTGGGCATGACTACTGAAGAAATTGTAGAAAAATGTGGGTACAAGATATCACAGACAAGTTGGGCATGACTACTGAAGAAATTGTAGAAAAATGTGGGTACAAGATATCACAGACAAGTTGGGCATGACTACTGAAGAAATTGTAGAAAAAGGTGGGTACAAGATATCACAGACAAGTTGGGCTTGACTACTGAAGAAAATGGACATCTAAGCCTCGACAATGAAGATGTCAAAGCAGCTGTCATTGGATCAAGTCTCTCTCTCTCTCTCTCTGCGATCAAGACTCAATCAGAGTAGGATTTCAGACTCTCTCATGAAGGCAGCTGTCTGTTTAAGCGAATCGATTGCCCCATATAGTTTCTCTTCAAGGGAGGTGGGCGTGGACCACATTGCTCTTATCGTGTATGTGTTTTTCTGCTACATGTTTTCTTTCTCTGTCTGATTGGGTGCCTTTTTTCATAATTCCTGTTATATTTTCCTTAAGTTCTCGTATTTTATGCTTTCCATGAGGAGACATATCAGATGGGCCCAAGGGTTTCGATATTGCTTGGGAAAGTACTGGGTCTCCAGTAGTTAGTTCTAACAACTAGGGTAGAGTTTTAACATAGACAAACTAGATGATGATGTTGATATGAAATCTTGGCTAATGCAGCCCTCAGATATCAATGTAAATAAGGAATATTATTTCTTCAGTTCTATGTAATGCCATCTTAAACAAAATTCTCTCTAAAATTCCCCATCCCAGGGAGCGAACTTTTGATACCCTTTTGAGCAATGAATGTTTTAACCCTAGATTATAATACATATCTGTGGGTCACGTTTTCATAATACCATTGTAAAAATTATTACCATCTAAATGATACAGTTGAAGTTCCAAAAATATTATTTTCTTTGAACTTTTGCTACACAGCTGTGTGTTTACCCAAGCAGAGACATGGGAATCAGATGCAGTAATAATTTCCTGGGTTACGTTAGATTTATGGCCTGAATTTTTAACACATGGCACCATGGATACCGGAAGTGTTACATCGTCTGTTCACATGGTGGTCATCGGTCTATCAATCCAGCCATATATATGGCTAAACTATAACTATGGAGACAGAAAGTTGTCGAAGGACATGGATAATTATGCTAGCAGGCAGTGCACTTGATGATGATTATACTCATATCTTAGATGTTTATTTCTATTTTTTTTTTTTTAAATAGTTTTAAATTGAAGCCACCATCTGAAAATTAACACAGAAGCAGTAGGTACAGCCTTAAACAGTAACATATGAAGACAAACACACTGGGGATATCGGCCGTAGATATTGCTATCAATATATTGTCCTTTAAAGTCAGTACACAAGGCAGATATTCTAGACTCTCCAAGTCCAATAATCTTTGTTATTAATTGTCAGACTTTGCATAGGACCCACATTGTACCTTGCCACACATCCATATTCTGGGTTTGTTCTCTCAACCTCTGACAAGGGAGCTGATGCCTGCTGTTGTTGCCTCACACCTCAGTGTTCTTTTTAGTGTTTCTTTAGATCTGCCTCTGTTTCTTTTACCCTCTGGTTACCATTTGATAGCTTACTCTGAGATTAATCTATTGTTTCTTTTCACAACAAGACCAATGTATGTCCATCTTTTTTTCTAAATATAGATTAATTTCTTTGATGCTTTGCTGTCTCTTATTTCTGCACTAATCTTGGATTCAATAATCTTGAAATTGAAGATACAGACTTTCATTAATGGATGCTTACGAAGAATAAAAGGATGGAACTGGCAGGACAAAATCACTAACATAGAATTATGGAAATGTACCAGTCAAACACCAGTGGATAAAGAGATACAGCGAAAACGATTGTGCTGGATAGGACACACACTACGGAAGCCAACTGAGAGTATTACACAACAGGCCCTTTTTTGGAATCCCCAGGGGAAAAGACAAAGAGGAAGACCAAGGAATTCTTGGAGAAGACAGATAGAAGCAGATATGAAGATGATGGGGAAGACATGGAATGATCTTAAAAGAGTGGCAAAAAACAGAACGACTTGGAAAGTGTTTGTTGAAGACCTATTCTCCACTGGGAGCTGAAAGTGTTTGTTGAAGACCTATGTTCCACTAGGAGCTGAAAAGGTTGAAGAAGAAGAATCATAAATTCCTTCCACAATGCACAAAGTATTTTCCAGAAGCATTAATTTTAAATGCATTTAATTTATTTTCTATTTCTGTAATTAATGTTTTATATATGGTAGATACTTCTGCTTACTTTAAATATACTTAAATTTGTGCCTGAAAATGGACACATAAAATATAACATAGTTAGTACTATACCAATTTCAGAATAAAAAAGAAATTTAAAGCTGTTCCTTGCATCAATTATAAATTTCTCAAACAAAAACACAAAATAATCAATATCCTCTGCTCAAACTGAGCAAACAATCTAGTGCAAACTTTCATTTCCTGTCCCTCACATCCAACCAGGAGTTATCTTTCTTCCTGTCCATGACATTTGTTATCTCACCCTGATAAATTTCAGATCAATAAGATCTCCTCCTCCAGCCAGACTCTGGAGCCAGTTATCTTGCAGAAGAAGAACCTGAGAAAAAAATATAACTGGGTTATCAGGAAACTAGATAATGGTGCAATCAGGGATCCTTAAAATGATGTGTGTTTGTACACAATTCAAACTACCTGCTCTGACATGCTTCACTGCCTACATTATACAGTGTTAGTGGACCATTTCTGCTCCCAGAATCCCTAGAGCTATGTCAGTTGTAGTAATTATGCTTTAAAGGGCCTTCCAACCAAAACCAGAACCATGGAAGCAGAAAAGAGAGACACAAACATGCTCAAATCAGGTACACTAGCTTATATGCCTAACAAAACAGACATAATTGTTACTATCATGACGATGATTTCAGATGATACTGTAATACAATATTTTTTATCACAAATAATAAAACTCTTAAAACAAGATGTACAAAGGTACATGTCATGTCATGTGGTGTGCTCATATTTTTCAATGAAAATAGAAAAATTCACTGCAAATTTGGCTAATATAATGTCTAGTGTCCTATTTTTCCTAAGAAAATTCCTGGTACTCATTTGCAAGGCCTGGATGAACTCTGAACCTGGGAATAAATTAATTTACATAAGGCCAATATCTTCCATCTTAGACATATGAAGAATGGTGATAGTGGCAGGCTGCAGATGCTTTCTTGAATTCCCAGGTTCTGCTGGAGGAAGTCCTGCCTAATAGAGGAACAGCAATACTAGGTCTTCCATTGTCAGTAGACCCCAACACTGCTGGGAACAGGCAATCCTGGTCTCTGTTAACCAGTCTGTTTTGACACAAACTATTTCCAGGAAGACTGACTTGGGGGTCAAGATGAGGTCTAAGTCAGCTGATGGGCTGCTGACCCTGCTAAAGTGACTGCAGGTCACAGGTAATTGAGCTCACCTCTAATGTTTACTGATTGGCATAATCATGTGAGGCTGCAGTAAAGCCGGTAAAAACAAGAGCGTAAGAAAATAAGTAAAATCTATGGTTGCGGTTTTACAGTAATAAAGTAAAGGTTCCCTCCAAGTCTTGCTAGGCGTATGGGGAATATGGTTTAGTGACCATATCTTTCTATGACCACGGAACATTTTTGGGTGATGTGGTTGGTATCACGCGAGGCTGCCTTTATTTCTCAGAAAAATTTCTGGTACCCATTTTTAGAGTAATAAAGGATGACACTAAAATGTTACAAAGTTGCAGACAAAAAAAAAAGTGGCATTGGCTGTTATCTAATTCTTTTATGCAACTCCCCAACTGTTATTAATTGGCATCATCTTTAGTCTCCAACTGTACTTACTGTTGTCTCATTTATCTTCAGCAAGTCTGTGCTAGTTATTATTTTTCTTCTCTTTCATAAATCTGTTTGTTATTACTTTTTTCTCTTCTAATAAATCTGTGTTCTTTATTCCTACAGAAGAGATTTTTTTACCTGCAAACTTGTAACATGACCGTGTCACCCTTTACTACAGCAAAGTTTTAACATGATCGTGTCACCCTTTACTACAGCAAAGTTGTAACATGATCGTGTCACCCTTTACTACAGCAAACTTGTAACATGATCGTGTCACCCTTTACTACAGCAAAGTTGTAACATGATCATGTCACCCTTTACTACAGCAAACTTGTACCATGATCATGTCACCCTTTACTACAGCAAACTTGTAACATGATCGTGTCACCCTTTACTACAGCAAAGTTGTAACATGATCGTGTCACCCTTTACTACAGCAAACTTGTAACATGATCATGTCACCCTTTACTACAGCAAACTTGTAACATGATCGTGTCACCCTTTACTACAGCAAACTTGTAACTTGATCGTGTCACCCTTTACTACAGCAAAGTTGTAACATGATCATGTCACCCTTTACTGCAGCAAAGTTGTAACATGATCGTGTCACCCTTTACTACAGCAAACTTGTAACATGATCGTGTCACCCTTTACTACAGCAAACTTATAACATGATCGTGTCACCCTTTACTACAGCAAAGTTGTAACATGATCGTGTCACCCTTTACTACAGCAAAGTTTTAACATGATCGTGTCACCCTTTACTACAGCAAAGTTGTAACTTGATCGTGTCACCCTTTACTACAGCAAAGTTGTAACATGATCATGTCACCCTTTACTACAGCAAACTTATAACATGATCGTGTCACCCTTTACTGCAACAAAGTTGTAACATGATCGTGTCACCCTTTACTATAGCAAAGTTTTAACATGATCGTGTCACCCTTTACTACAGCAAACTTGTAACATGATCATGTCACCCTTTACTACAGCAAAGTTGTAACATGATCGTGTCACCCTTTACTACAGCAAAGTTTTAACATGATAGTGTCACCCTTTACTACAGCAAACTTGTAACATGATCATGTCACCCTTTACTACAGCAAAGTTGTAACATGATCGTGTCACCCTTTACTACAGCAAAGTTTTAACATGATAGTGTCACCCTTTACTGCAGCAAAGTTGTAACATGATCGTGTCACCCTTTACCACAGCAAACTTGTAACATGATCGTGTCACCCTTTACTACAGCAAAGTTTTAACATGATCGTGTCACCCTTTACTACAGCAAACTTGTAACTTGATCGTGTCACCCTTTACTACAGCAAAGTTGTAACATGATCGTGTCACCCTTTACTACAGCAAACTTGTAACATGATCGTGTCACCCTTTACTACAGCAAACTTGTAACTTGATCGTGTCACCCTTTACTACAGCAAACTTGTAACTTGATCGTGTCACCCTTTACTACAGCAAACTTGTAACATGATCGTGTCACCCTTTACTACAGCAAAGTTGTAACATGATCATGTCACCCTTTACTACAGCAAACTTGTAACTTGATCGTGTCACCCTTTACTACAGCAAACTTGTAACTTGATCGTGTCACCCTTTACTACAGCAAACTTGTAACATGATCGTGTCACTCTTTACTACAGCAAACTTGTAACATGATCATGTCACCCTTTACTACAGCAAAGTTGTAACATGATCATGTCACCCTTTACTACAGCAAACTTGTAACATGATCATGTCACCCTTTACTACAGCAAAGTTGTAACATGATCATGTCACCCTTTACTACAGCAAAGTTGTAACATGATCATGTCACCCTTTACTACAGCAAACTTGTAACATGATCATGTCACCCTTTACTACAGCAAACTTGTAACTTGATCGTGTCACCCTTTACTACAGCAAACTTGTAACATGATCGTGTCACTCTTTACTACAGCAAACTTGTAACATGATCATGTCACCCTTTACTACAGCAAACTTGTAACTTGATCGTGTCACTCTTTACTATAGCAAAGTTGTAACATGATCATGTCACCCTTTACTACAGCAAACTTGTAACTTGATCGTGTCACCCTTTACTATAGCAAACTTGTAACTTGATCGTGTCACCCTTTACTACAGCAAACTTGTAACTTGATCGTGTCACCCTTTACTACAGCAAACTTGTAACTTGATCGTGTCACCCTTTACTACAGCAAAATTGTAACTTGATCGTGTCACCCTTTACTATAGCAAGTTGTAACATGATCATGTCACCCTTTACTACAGCAAACTTGTAACTTGATCGTGTCACCCTTTACTATAGCAAGTTGTAACATGATCATGTCACCCTTTACTACAGCAAACTTGTAACTTGATCGTGTCACTCTTTACTATAGCAAAGTTGTAACATGATCATGTTACCCTTTACTACAGCAAAGTTGTAACATGATCATGTTACCCTTTACTACAGCAAAGTTGTAACATGATCGTGTCACCCTTCACTGCAGCAAAGTTGTAACATGATTGTGTCACTCTTTACTATAGCAAAGTTGTAACATGATCGTGTCACTCTTTACTACAGCAAAGTTGAAACATGATCGTGTCACCCTTTACTATAGCAAAGTTGTAACATGATCGTGTCACCCTTTACTACAGCAAAGTTGTTACCATATATTTTCTCATTTTCTTATGTTCTACAATGAAGGGTAAGAAGAAGAAATCAAATCTATAAAGTCACCTTAAACCTTAACATATCTCACCTGCTTCTGTAAAACTTTGCAGACAGCAAAGACTCCTGGAGGTACCTGTAAAAGAGCAACATAAGTAAAAATAGAGTAATTTAAAAAAAAACAGTTGTGGAAGAGAAGAAGATAATAACAAAAAGATTTGCTGAAAGGAAGAAACTAATAAGAAGCATAGATTTGTCGAAATGAAGAAATTAATAACAAACACGGACAAACTTCAAAACAGAATAACCTGTCTTGTCAAGCAATAGGGATCAAAGACAGACAGTAACCAACCTGGTACCAAAACATATCCTGCTAGAGTAAGATTAAACTAAAAGTTGCAGGTTTTGTCATCACCCAAAAATGTGCCATGGTCAAAGAAAAATATGGTCACTAACACCATATTCCCCATACGACTAGCAAGGCGTGGAGGGAACTTTTAATTTATTTTTTTATCCACATCCATTTGACATTATTATAAGATAGAAAGAAAGAAAATAGGTTTATTCACAGTGCATTTGACATTATTATAAGATAGAAAGAAAGAAAATAGGTTTATTCACAGTGCATTTGACATTATTATAAGATAGAAAGAAAGAAAATAGGTTTATTCACAGCGCACTTGACATTATTATAAGATAGAAAGAAAGAAAATAGGTTTATTCACAGTGCACTTGACATTATTATAAGATAGAAAGAAAGAAAATAGGTTTATTCACAGTGCACTTGACATTATTATAAGATAGAAAGAAAGAAAATAGGTTTATTCACAGTGCACTTGACATTATTATAAGATAGAAAGAAAGAAAGTAGGTTTATTCACAGTGCACTTGACATTATTATAAGATAGAAAGAAAGAAAATAGGCTTATTCACAGTGCACTTGACATTATTATAAGATAGAAAGAAAGAAAATAGGTTTATTCACAGTGCACTTGACATTATTATAAGATAGAAAGAAAGAAAATAGGTTTATTCACAGTGCACTTGACATTATTATAAGATAGAAAGAAAGAAAGTAGGTTTATTCACAGTGCACTTGACATTATTATAAGATAGAAAGAAAGAAAATAGGTTTATTCACAGTGCACTTGACATTATTATAAGATAGAAAGAAAGAAAATAGGTTTATTCACAGTGCACTTGACATTATTATAAGATAGAAAGAAAGAAAATAGGTTTATTCACAGTGCACTTGACATTATTATAAGATAGAAAGAAAGAAAATAGGTTTATTCACAGTGCACTTGACATTATTATAAGATAGAAAGAAAGAAAATAGGTTTATTCACAGTGCACTTGACATTATTATAAGATAGAAAGAAAGAAAATAGGTTTATTCACAGTGCACTTGACATTATTATAAGATAGAAAGAAAGAAAATAGGTTTATTCACAGTGCACTTGACATTATTATAAGATAGAAAGAAAGAAAATAGGTTTATTCACAGTGTTATGATTAACCACATAACACATTTGCTACCAAGGGTTTCAACATGCTGCAATTACACAGTTTTTCTAATTTTTTTTTATTTGAAATAACAAGGTGAAAATAAATAAAAATTGATCTAAAACACACATTTTGTTCAGGAATTTGGAAAAGTGGTCAAATAAGAGAATTACAAACGTTGTAGCAGGAAAAGTGGTCAAGTAAGAGAATTACAAGGTTTTAGCAAAAATAATTGCAAAAACATTAATAAATTAAGTGCCACACAATTCTGCATTTGGGCTTCTTGCATGGGCTACAAGTCCCACATTTTATGGCTTGTGGCATGGAATGTGTTAATATGCCATGCCCGAGTGATAACACCCACCAACTACACTCTTCTTCTTCTACCTTTTTAGCTCCCAGTGGACCATAGGTCTTCAACAAACACTTTCCAAGTCGTTCTGTTTTTTGCCATTCTTTTAAGATCATTCCATGTCTTCCCCATCATCTTCATCTCTGCTTCTATCTGTCTTCTCCAAGAATTCCTTGGTCTTCCTCTTTGTCTTTTCCCTGGGGATTCCAAAAAAGGGCCTGTTGTGTAATACTCTCAGTTGGCTTCTGTAGTGTGTGTCCTATCCAGCGCCATCATCTTCACTGTATCTCTTTATCCACTGGTGTTTGACTGGTACATTTCCATAATTCTATGTTAGTGATTTTGTCCTGCCATTTCCATCCTTTTTATTCTGCGTAAGCATCCATTAATGAAAGTCTGTATCTTCGTGATTGTCAATTTTGTTGTTCTCCATGTTTCACAGCCATATTATAGGACCGCCTTAACATTTGAGTTGAAAATTGTTATTTTTGTATTTAACCTAATTTCTTTGGATTTCCATATGTTTCCCAGTGCAATGAAAGCTTCTCTTGCTTTTGATATCCTTATTTTGGTATCATTTTCTGTTCCTCTCTCTTTATCTATATTACCGCCCAGATATATGTAAGATTGTACACCAACTACACAAAAGAGATAAATTTAAATTCATTGTGCTGCAAGCGAGAACTGGGCAGATTGGGCAGAATACACAGCTAAACAGAATAAATCCACTTCATTGTAGAAACTGCCCTCATCTTTTCAAGCCATGAAACATGCATAACATGAATGTGTTAGTCTGAGGAAAGAAAGACAAGACCTACTACCACCACACCTGTCTTTCAATAACACTATATGGGACATTAGTCCAACTTACAAAAACATGTAAATTCTACAGACAGACATCGCTGCCAAAAAATGAATAAATCATAGTACCTGGTTAGTAGATAGATATACAGATGCCCTCTGATGTGTGAGTGATAGATGCCCTCTGATGTGTGAGTGATAGATGTCCTCTGATGTGTAAGTGATAGATGCCCTCTAATGTGTGAGTGATAAATGCACTCTGATGTGTGAGTGATAAATGTTCTCTGATATGTAAGTGATACATGCCCTATAATGTGTGAGTGATAGATGCCCTCTGATGTGTGAGTGATAAATGCACTCTGATGTGTGAGTGATAAATGTTCTCTGATGTGTGAGTGATAGATGCCCTCTGATGTGTGAGTGATAGATGCCCTCTGATGTGTGAGTGATAAATGTTCTCTGATGTGTGAGTGATAAATGCCCTCTGATGTGTGAGTGATAAATGCCATTTGAGGTATGAGTGATAGATGCCCTCTGATGTGTGAGTGATAGATGCCCTCTGATGTGTGAGTGATAAATGCACTCTGATGTGTGAGTGATAAATGCACTCTGATGTGTGAGTGATAAATGCCATTTGAGGTATGAGTTACAGATGCCCTCTGATGTGTGAGTGATAGATGCCATTTGAGGTATGAGTTACAGATGCCCTCTGATGTGTGAGTGATAAATGCACTCTGATGTGTGAGTGATAAATGCCATTTAAGGTATGAGTTACAGATCCCCTCTGATGTGTGAGTGATAAATGCCATTTGAGGTATGAGTTACAGATGCCCTCTGATGTGTGAGTGATGTGCTAAAACATCAGATGCCACATACCTCTGTCAACTCACAGGATGACAAATCAAACCTTGGTTCTGGATCTTGTTGTGCCTGAAATCAGTCAATATTTTTCTCTTCTCTATATAAATAAATCAATCATTTTTCTTTGCAATAATCAAGGAATCAATCAATTTTCTTGCTATAAAAAAGTAAAGAGTACCTGTCACACCAATTGGCGTAGAGAGAATATGGTGTTAGTGACCATAAATTTTATAGACCTTCAGCACATGATTTTTGGGGTAATGTGGTCAGTATTACGCCTGTGCTGCTTTACTTTCCCAGAAAAAATCCAGTACCCATTTAAGGCTGGGTGAACCCGGAAGCCATCGTTTGATCAAACCCTACCTCTTATCCTTTGTAGTCCAGTTCACTAACCACTGAGCTATATCACAGCTCCCAATTTTCTTGTTATCTCCCATAATATATACTGCAGAAGAAAGAACTCTGACACACACCATGGGCAACAAGGAATAAGGTGCTTATACCTATACATTTTTTTACCATCTGCATATTTTTGGGAGTAAAGTGGTCAGTATTATGTCAGTGCTGTGAAGGGAGGGACTAGGTTGTTTAGAGGTAAGATGTTGGCCTTGGACAAGAAGGTCTCAGGTTCAATTACCTCTACAGGTGGTGAAAATTTTTCAAAATTTGGACATGTGGTGTTTTCATGGCTTTACCCTCCCTTGGTCTCTGGGTAGCAAGATATAGTGTCTAGGATAAAAGCAAAAAAACTGGGAAACTATAGAAACTGGGGTTAAACAAGGATGTATTTTATCGCCCTTGTTATTTGGAATTGTTATGGACTTCATAATAAAGAAATGCTGCACTGGTAATAAAAGCATCGAATGGATAAAAGGAGACCATTTGGAGGACCTCGACTTTGCTGATGACATAGTTCTCATCAGCAGTCAGATAAAAACGATGCAGGAAAACACAAATGAACTATCATCAATAGCCAGCAAAATTGGGCTTGAGGTCAATCATGAAAAGACTAAAGTCATGAAAAGTTTAATTCCAACAAGTGACAAAATATACATGGAAAACAAACCAGTTGAAGAGATCGATCACTTTATCTATCTTGGAAGTCACATTGATCGAGAAGGGGATACGAGCAAAGAAATTAGAATCAGAATGGCTAAAGCAGCAATGTCTTTCAGAAGCCTTGAAAAGTTGTGGAAATCAAAACTCATCAGCACAAACACGAAACTTAGGCTATTCAAATCAAATGTACTATCAACCCTTACGTATGCGTGTGAAAGCTGGAAAACAACAAGAGATATAGAAACAAAGTTGAACGCATTCGAAAATAAATGTCTAAGGAAAATACTTGGTATAGAATGGAACGAATTCAAAACAAACGAGGAAATTAGAGAAATCGCCAATCAACCACTAATATCTTCAGTAATAAAGAAAAGACGATGGTCATACGTTGGACATGTAATGAGAAGAGATAATAATCGAATAGCAAAGCAAGCCCTCATATGGGAAACAACAGGTAAAAGAAAAAGAGGAAGACCCAGGGAGACACTGAGAAGAACATTGATGAGAGAGGCAAGAGCAGCAGCAATCGGCTACCTCAATGAGATAGAACTGCTTGCACAGAACAGAGACAGATGGCGAGATTTGATAAAATATCTTTAAAAGAAAACTGCTAGAACAAAAAATTCATATAGGAGAAGGTGTATCTTGGTCTACGCCCTATGGGCCGGTTACGGCTCGAAAGGTCAATAGATAGATAGATAGATAACAGCAAAAAACAGGAGGTCCCATGTGCATTAAAGAATCCTTATTCTTCTTCTTGTACCTTTTTTAGCTCACAGTGGTGTATAGGTCTTCAACAAACACTTTCCAAGTCGTTCTGTTTCTTGCCATTCTTTTAAGATTATTCCATGTCTTCCCCATCATCTTCATCTCTGCTTCTATCTGTCTTCTCCAAGAATTCCTTGGTCTTCCTCTTTGTCTTTTCCCCAGGGGATTCCAAAAAAGGGCCTGTTGTGTAATACTCTCAGTTGGCTTCCGTAGTGTGTGTCCTATCCAGCGCCATCGTCTTCGCTGTATCTCTTTATCCACTGGTATTTGACTGGTACATTTCCATAATTCTATGTTAGTGATTTTGTCTTGCCATTTCCATCCTTTTATCCTGCGTAAACATCCATTAATGAAAGTCTGTATCTTCGTAATTGTCAATTTTGTTGTTCTCCATGTTTCACAGCCATACGTTTTGGGTAGATTTTTTTTTTTTCCTAACAATTTTGCCCCATGTAGTGACCATTTTCAGTCTGCTCTTCTATTTACAATTGTCAAGGATTCTTTAATGCATGGCTGTGAAACATTAAAGAATCCTTGGCAATTGTAAATAGAAGAGCAGACTAAAAATGGTCACTACATGGGGCAAAATTGTTAGGAAAAAATCTACCCAAAACGTTAAAACTCTAGACAACAAAAATTGAGAGTTCTGAACTAGAAGAATATCTGCCTGTATGGTGAGGGACACCTGAGCACACGGCTGCCAGTGTAAAAATAGGAAACAAAATTATATTCACACAAAATTCAGCCCATCAGAACTTTAGCCGGAGATATAAAGCAGTTGTGCATATACAAACAAAAGAACAAACAACACATCAGTGATGTGTTCCTCTCCCAGAAAAAAAAAAATCTGGTACCCATGTAAGGTTGAATGAGCCTGGAAGCTGCTGATTGGGATTGAACCTGACCTTTTGTCCACAGAAGACCAGTTCAAATCCTGAGAGGAACAGTTCACTAACCAATGATCCCCCATGACAGGACCATCCCATATTTGACCAGCTAAGAAGAATGCTCTAATCCAAAGATTCAACATTTCAATCAAAGCTGCAGGAAGCTACAGAGAAGCTCCAGGCAATGTTTACACTTATCCCATACCAATATGTGAACAACAAACATAAATAAATTCACATCCATCAAACTTTCTATTACAAAAGAAATCTTTTTCTTTTTCATACATGTAGATTTTTCATCTGTACAGACAGTAGGAAAATAGGTTGCTGTTAATCTATAGTTTGGCACTGTTTGGCTGAGCAGCTTCTCTCAAGGCTGATTCTGCTAACGTTTGATTGGCTCGATCAACAGCAGAATAAATGTATGCTTATTTATGCCATAATGTCTTACCTCTTTTCTCTTGTGCATTTTAAATTTATTCTATTCATCATATGAAATTGTATTACCTTCTTAGTTTTAGTTTAGTTTAGCCGACAGATTATCTTCATTTCACATTAGACAGCTCCGTAGTACTCAGATCCACTCCTCAGTACATCACCCAGCATCTGATATCACATGCTAGTAAAAGCACTAAAGATGGTTTCAGCTTAAGTGCATGAACTCTATAGGACTGGCAAAAACCTTGAAAATGGGGCGGGTAATTGGCAGATTATATTACAATTTTTGCTCTTTCAGTGGCCATATTTGGTCAGTCATTTCATCTTTAACTGCCAAAGATTTTTTTAACATGTGCAGAGTGTACATGAATCCTCCAGATTTGTTTTCCTCTTTTTTTTTAATTGAGAAGTCCTAATTTTCACCTTTATCCAAGAGAGCAAGACATTATATATCTCACCACCAGTAGACTTGGGGATGGTAAGGCCAAGAAAAATCCATCGATTTGAATGTTTATATTCCCATCACTTGCGGCAAAATTTGAACCGGGGACCTTCCTGTCCAGAGGATGATGTCTTACCTCTATACCACCTGGCCCCATAACTTTTTTAGTTAGAATATACAACCAATCAATGCTATTTATAAATATACAACCAATCAGCAACTTTTATGTTTAATATATCATCATCATTCAGTGCCATCAAACATTACAAAGAGCTTGCAGTGTACCTTAATTAATTCCCTTTTTTGTGAGAGCTTTTCAATCTCAGTAAGGGAGACATTGCCTGTGTCCTTTCCTCTCTTGTTAGTACTCTTCCTAGTGTCTCTCAAGCTCTGCCTTTTTTTTAGCTTTCATGTTGTTCAAAATTTGAATGCCTGCTTTGTGGTTTTGTTTATCCATCCTACAACATGGTCAACATATGCCCACCTACTAGATGGAATAATTTAAGTTTTGCCTTAGCACAGTCTCAAATGATGTTATACCATTCCTTATACATGCTCTCCATGATGTGCAATCACCTGCTGGATGTTCCCAGTCATTTTCACAGATGGAGAAGTCATTCAGAGATGATTTACACATATCTCTATATCATAGTTTTGGTCTGCTGATTTGTATTTTTCCGTGTGTTAGTTCACCAAATAGTATTTGCCTGGGGAAGCGTTTTTTTTTGCATTTTTTGGACGTGCCCCAGCCATCTTAGTCTTCAACATCTGAGCATCGACATGATTGTTGGGGTCTTAGCACATTACAAGACAGTTAAGTTGGTTAATTTGTCCTGCCCTTTGATGTGCATTATTCTGTGGAGACATCGTACGTGGAAGAAATTTAGTCTTTTTTCATTATTTAAGTATGTTGTCCAGGTTTCAGATCCATATAATAGTGTGCTAAGCATACGTTTGATATATTAATAGTTTTGTCTTCAGTGTTAGATTAACCATTAACCAACAGAGTGCACAATAACTCAAGCAAAGGCAGCTTTCCAATAAATGGTTGGTTGGTGTTTGGTTGTGTTCGCCTGATGACTAAAGTATGCTAGAGTATCATAGTAGACTAGAATATTCCTCTTCATCATCCGCCCTTACAAGGACGTAGTGGACGTGTCTGCATTGTGTTGTGGTTTGCAGTATAACTGTTATATTTGCGCCCTTCGGCCCAACATATCCGACTTCAGTACAACAATTTTGAGTACCAGGTTGTCTTCCCTCTTCGATCCCTGCACGCTTGGCCAGACTAGATAGGTTAGTCTATTACTGGAGGCACCACGGAGAGGTGGAGCAGGGTCTGGATGGTTTTGGTTCACCGATCCTGGCGCAAACTATCAGCTGTGGGTCGCTGACAACCTCCAGCTCTGGTGCTGGGAGGCGTGCCTTCGCCTCCACTTTCCAATAAATGAGAAAAATAATATGGAATTTTTGTTAAATAAAAAAAGAGACCTTTAGTGCTTTGGAGAGTCAGTCTTGCTATATGGATTTGAATTCTGAAAAATCAAACAGACAAGGAAATCCTTTGACGCCAAAAACAAATCTATCTATCTATCTATTGACATCTCGAGCCGTAGCCGGCCCATAGGGCGTAGACCAAGATACTCCTTCTCCTATCTTAATTTTTGTTCTAGCAGTTTTCTTTTAAAGATATTTTATCAAATCTCGCCATTTGTCTCTATTCTGTGCAAGCTGCTCTATCGCATTGAGGGAGCCGAATCCTGCTGCTCTTGCCTCTCTCATCAATGTTCTTCTCAGTGTCTCCCTGGATCTTCCTCTTTTTCTCTTACCTGTTGTTTCCCACATGAGGGCTTGCTTTGCTATTCGGTTATTATCTCTTCTCATCACATGTCCAACATATGACCATCGTCTTTTCTTTATTACTGAGGATATTAGTGGTTGATTGGCGATTTCTCTAATTTCCTCATTTGTTTTTAATTTGTTCCACGCTATACCAAGTATTTTTCCTTAGACATTTATTTTTGAATGCGTTCAACTTTGTTTCTATATCTCTTGTTGTTTTCCAGCTTTCACACGCATACGTAAGGGTTGATAGTACATTTTATTTGAATAGTCTAAGTTTTGTGTTCGCGCTGATGAGTTTTGATTTCCATCAACTTTTCAAGGCTTCTGAAAGACATTGCTGCTTTAGCTATTCTGATTCTAATTTCTTTACTTGTATCCCCATCTCGATCAATGTGACTTCCAAGATAGATAAAGTGATCGATCTCTTCTGCTGGTTTGTTTTCCATGTATATTTTGTCATCTGTTGGAATTAAGCTTTTCATGACTTTAGTCTTTTCATGATTGATCTCAAGCCCAATTTTGCTGGCTATTGATGATAGTTCATTTGTGTTTTCCTGCATCGTTTTTATCTGACTGCTGATGAGAACTATGTCATCAGCAAAGTCGAGGTCCTCCAAATGGTCTCCTTGTATCCATTCGATGCCTTTATTACCAGTGCAGCATTTCTTCATTATGAAGTCCATAACAATTCCAAATAACAAGGGCAATAAAATACATGAGGAATAATAGAACAAAGAAGTATGTGTTAGCACTCGGAAAAATTGACAGACAAACAACAATAGAAAAAAACGAAGAACAATATATGGTCCGAAGTGGGATCGAACCCGTACTCAAGTGGCACAGCGCCTTGCCACGAGAAGCCGAACGCTTGGCACACTACCACGCAGCCAACTAAAAAATTGGCTATTGCAGTAGTGTCTTACACGATGACATTCTCAATGACTATAGCATAGGGTAACGATCACAGACCGGAAATAAATTGTATATTTGTACTTTCCTATTAATGCAAGTATCTCCCAGTAGGGCTGAATACTTGTGTTGTAGACAAACATTTATTGGACGAAACAGCACGAATAGTAGTTCCCAGTGATTATATACTGGGTACAAATAATAATACATAAATATTATTATATGGGGAACTTCCGAGGCGATAATAGGGAATAATAGAACAAAGAAGTATGTGTTAGCACTATTATATACTGGGTACAAATAATAATACATATTTATGTATTATTATTTGTACCCAGTATATAATCACTGGGAACTACTATTCGTGCTGTTTCGTCCAATAAATGTTTGTCTACAACACAAGTATTCAGCCCTACTGGGAGATACTTGCATTAATAGGAAAGTACAAATATACAATTTATTTCCGGTCTGTGATCGTTACCCTATGCTATAGTCATTGAGAACGTCATCGTGTAAGACACTACTGCAATAGCCAATTTTTTAGTTGGCTGCGTGGTAGTGTGCCAAGCGTTCGGCTTCTCGTGGCAAGGCGCGGTGCCACTTGAGTACGGGTTCGATCCCACTTCGGACCATATATTGTTCTTCGTTTTTTTCTATTGTTGTTTGTCTGTCAATTTTTCCGAGTGCTAACACATACTTCTTTGTTCTATTATTCCCTATTATCGCCTCGGAAGTTCCCCATATAATAATATTTATGTATTATTATTTGTACCCAGTATATAATCACTGGGAACTACTATTCGTGCTGTTTCGTCCAATAAATGTTTGTCTACAACACAAGTATTCAGCCCTACTGGGAGATACTTGCATTAATAGGAAAGTACAAATATACAATTTATTTCCGGTCTGTGATCGTTACCCTATGCTATAGTCATTGAGAACGTCATCGTGTAAGACACTACTGCAATAGCCAATTTTTTAGTTGGCTGCGTGGTAGTGTGCCAAGCGTTCGGCTTCTCGTGGCAAGTCGCGGTGCCACTTGAGTACGGGTTCGATCCCACTTCGGACCATATATTGTTCTTCGTTTTTTTCTATTGTTGTTTGTCTGTCAATTTTTCCGAGTGCTAACACATACTTCTTTGTTCTATTATTCCCTATTATCGCCTCGGAAGTTCCCCATATAATAATATTTATGTATTATTATTTGTACCCAGTATATAATCACTGGGAACTACTATTCGTGCTGTTTCGTCCAATAAATGTTTGTCTACAACACAAGTATTCAGCCCTACTGGGAGATACTTGCATTAATAGGAAAGTACAAATATACAATTTATTTCCGGTCTGTGATCGTTACCCTATGCTATAGTCATTGAGAGCGTCATCGTGTAAGACACTACTGCAATAGCCAATTTTTTAGTTGGCTGCGTGGTAGTGTGCCAAGCGTTCGGCTTCTCGTGGCAAGGCGCGGTGCCACTTGAGTACGGGTTCGATCCCACTTCGGACCATATATTGTTCTTCGTTTTTTTCTATTGTTGTTTGTCTGTCAATTTTTCCGAGTGCTAACACATACTTCTTTGTTCTATTATTCCCTATTATCGCCTCGGAAGTTCCCCATATAATAATATTTATGTATTATTATTTGTACCCAGTATATAATCACTGGGAACTACTATTCGTGCTGTTTCGTCCAATAAATGTTTGTCTACAACACAAGTATTCAGCCCTACTGGGAGATACTTGCATTAATAGGAAAGTACAAATATACAATTTATTTCCGGTCTGTGATCGTTACCCTATGCTATAGTCATTGAGAACGTCATCGTGTAAGACACTACTGCAATAGCCAATTTTTTAGTTGGCTGCGTGGTAGTGTGCCAAGCGTTCGGCTTCTCGTGGCAAGGCGCGGTGCCACTTGAGTACGGGTTCGATCCCACTTCGGACCATATATTGTTCTTCGTTTTTTTCTATTGTTGTTTGTCTGTCAATTTTTCCGAGTGCTAACACATACTTCTTTGTTCTATTATTCCCTATTATCGCCTCGGAAGTTCCCCATATAATAATATTTATGTATTATTATTTGTACCCAGTATATAATCACTGGGAACTACTATTCGTGCTGTTTCGTCCAATAAATGTTTGTCTACAACACAAGTATTCAGCCCTACTGGGAGATACTTGCATTAATAGGAAAGTACAAATATACAATTTATTTCCGGTCTGTGATCGTTACCCTATGCTATAGTCATTGAGAACGTCATCGTGTAAGACACTACTGCAATAGCCAATTTTTTAGTTGGCTGCGTGGTAGTGTGCCAAGCGTTCGGCTTCTCGTGGCAAGGCGCGGTGCCACTTGAGTACGGGTTCGATCCCACTTCGGACCATATATTGTTCTTCGTTTTTTTCTATTGTTGTTTGTCTGTCAATTTTTCCGAGTGCTAACACATACTTCTTTGTTCTATTATTCCCTATTATCGCCTCGGAAGTTCCCCATATAATAATATTTATGTATTATTATTTGTACCCAGTATATAATCACTGGGAACTACTATTCGTGCTGTTTCGTCCAATAAATGTTTGTCTACAACACAAGTATTCAGCCCTACTGGGAGATACTTGCATTAATAGGAAAGTACAAATATACAATTTATTTCCGGTCTGTGATCGTTACCCTATGCTATAGTCATTGAGAACGTCATCGTGTAAGACACTACTGCAATAGCCAATTTTTTAGTTGGCTGCGTGGTAGTGTGCCAAGCGTTCGGCTTCTCGTGGCAAGGCGCGGTGCCACTTGAGTACGGGTTCGATCCCACTTCGGACCATATATTGTTCTTCGTTTTTTTCTATTGTTGTTTGTCTGTCAATTTTTCCGAGTGCTAACACATACTTCTTTGTTCTATTATTCCCTATTATCGCCTCGGAAGTTCCCCATATAATAATATTTATGCAATAAAATACATCCCTGTTTAACCCGTTTCTATTGGGAAACATTCGCTCATTCCTTCCTCTGTACGAACTGCACATGTGTAACCATCATACATGTCTTTGATAATATTTATGATTTTTTATGGTAAGCCATATTGCTTCAGAATTTTCCACAAAGAATCTCTATGAATACTATCAAATGTTTTTTTGAAGTCGATGAAGTTAAGTACAAAAGATTTTTGCTTTTCAATGTGTTCCTACAATATAAATCGTAGAGTGAAAATGTGGTCAAGGCAGCTTCTCCCTTTTCTAAACCCAGCCTATTCTTCGCGCATTACTGTATCTATTGAATCCTTTATTCTATTTAGGATGATTTTGCAGAATAACTTTTAGGCAACTGACAAAAGTGTCACGCCTCTCCAGTTGTTACAATCTCTCAGATTTCCCTTTTTTATGAATCTTAACCATGATTCCTTTTTTCCATTTATGAGGTGTCTTCTCTGCTCTCCAAATGATGTTGAACATTTGAACAAACAAATAAGTGATTTAAAAAAAAATAATTTTGAGAATACAATGAATACCTAAATGAGTAGAGATGACATTATAAAAGATGCCAAAGCAAAAATAAAGCTTCTTTCAAACATCAGGAGGAAACAATCATCATTTATGGCCATGTACTGATATGTTAATAACTGGAGTATATGGTAACAACAGGAAAAAATGAGGGAAGAAGCAAAAGAAGAAATCAGAGAGATTAGGAACATGACAGTTAAAAAGTATGGTTTGGTAGAAAGTTAACAATAAATTTGTAAAGCAGCTGTAGAAGTAGAAAGTTATAGAGAGACATGATCACCTATGTAAGCATGTACTGCACTTGATGATGATGTGATGATGAATATTTATTAATTTTCTGGTTTCTTTTTTTTTTGCTTTTGTGCCTGCCTATGTACTTTTTTTAAGTTCCATCATAAAGTCAACTTTTAGGCTGAGGTATATATTATTTTATAATATTTTTTTATCACTCTCAATCATACAACTTTCTTCAACATGTTTCTTTTATTCTTTATATTATTGACTTTACCACTGCTCCAAATCCCAACTCTTGATCTAAACATGACAGCAGAAATGGATACCAACATATCCAGTTCTGTCACTTACCAATAATTCAAGATCTTGCTGCCTTTTCCTGCCCTTGTCACTCTGGCGACGAGACAATGGTTGTTTGCTCTTACTGGACCCAGATTTCTTGGTACTGCCTCCAATGCCATCTCCTGGAATGAGTGAAAAATATGATGCAGCAATGCTGGGTGGCCTGGATTTCTTGTCTAATGTCCATGTTTCTGCACCATATAGGAATGTTGGGACGATATAACATTTTGCTATTCTTAGTTTTAGCCCTATTCTTAATTAACAGTAGATAATAGTGATCGTTTTTTTTTGCAACCACTAATATCTTCAGTAATAAAGAAAAGACGATAGTTAAATGTTGGACATGTGATGAGAAGAGATAATAACCGAATAGCAAAGCAAGCCCTCATGTAGGAAACAACAGGTAAGAGGAAAAGAGGAAGACCCAGAGAGACACTGAGAAGAACATTGATGAGAGAGGCAAGAGCAGCAGGAATTGGCTCCCTCAATGAGATAGAGCTGCTTGCACAGAACAGAGACAAATGGTGAGATTTGATAAAATATCTTTAAAAAAATTTAAAACTGCTAGAACAAAAATTCAGATAGGAGAAGGAGTATCTTGGTCTATGCCCTATGGGCCGGCATCGGCTCGAAAGGTCAATAGATAGATAGAATGCTGGGTGGCCTAAAGGTAACACACCAGCGCTGGACAGAAAGGTCTCAGGTTCCATTCCTGCTACAGGCGTCTGGAATGACCCATTTTTAATCAGTGGTTTCATCATGACCTTACCCTCATCCTAGTTTCTGGGAAGTGAGATATAATGTCAAGCCCTCTCAGAAAATACAATAAAAAACAGGAGGTCCTGTGTGCAGAATGCACACATTAAAGAAGTCTTGGCAGTTGGAAATCAAAAAGAGCATGCCAAATATGACTGCCACCTAGGCAACAAATAATAGGGAAAAAATATTTACCCAAATACATCAAAACTCTTGATGATAAATTATTAAAATACTTCTGAGGTCGGGAGAATATCTGACTGTATGGTGAGGGACAGGGAGCCGCAACAGCTCAGTGGTTAGTGAACTGGGCTACAAAGGGCAAGAGGTAGGGTTGATCCCAACCGATGGCTTCCGGTTCACCCAGCCTTTAATGGGTACAGGATTTTTTTCTGGGAAAGTAAAGTGGCACGAGCATAATACCGACCACATTACCCAAAAAATTATGTGCCGAGGGTCTGTAAAATTTATGGTCATTAACACCATATTCCCTATACGCCACTTGGCGTGACGGAGGTACTTTACTTTTTTTATGGTGAGGGACACCTGAGCACACTGCTGCCAGTGTGAAGATAGGAAAAAGTGATGCTCACACAAAATTTAGTCCCTTGTGACTTGGCTAGAGTTATAAAACTGGTGTATGCAAACAAGCAACAACAAACTTCAAATGATGCTGTTACTTCTTATACATTCAAAAGATGAATCATTCTCATTATTGTCTACTCTTGAAAGGATGTTAAGTGGATACAGGTATTGAGTTATTGAGTTATTTGCGGGTCATCATCATTGCACTCCGAACATGTCCATAGGTGCTCAGATCCCCTCCTCAGAAAGTCCCGCAGTGTCCAGCGACTGACAACTCTAGTTCTATGTTGTTTGATAAGTCTTCTTATACACCCACTAAGTTTCTCGTTTCTGGCTGTGCCCATCTTAACTCCCATCTCTATCATCTGAAGAAGTGATGTGAACTCATGTTTGTCGAAGTCCTCTGTCCTTCCCACATCTCGGAGGGCATTGATGATGTCCACCCGATCCATTGGTTGACCGTCCTCAATGATAGCGCAGCTAGCCAACCTGTCTGCTCTTTCATTTCCCTGTACTCCGGCATGTCCAGGGACATAGACAAATGTGACCTTACATATTTTTTACTTCTGCAATGACTCTAACATTGGATACAGGTATGTTGTGTTTTATTGCAGTCAACCAAAGCCATTTATATCCCTTTGCACAGACCATAGATCAAGGTCATTCATCCCTAATCTTGGACATTTTCTCTACCTTTCTTCAGTCTATACCAATGTTCTTAAGTGTTTCTATACTCTTCTTCATGCATTCCTGAACCTTCCTAACTTTCTCTTCACTTACGAATTTCATGTCAATGCCTATCTTGCTATGCTGGCATCAGGTTTTTTTTAGTGTTTGTCCAATCCAACTTCATTTCCTATTCATAATCTGCTGCTTGATTTGCCCTTATTTTGTTCTTTCCCAAATATCTTCATTTATATACATAATGGTAGAATGCAAAAGGTTAAAAGGTAATGTGTAGACAAAAGAAAAGATACCAAGACACACACAACACTGTAGTATCAATTCTGATGTTTAAAAGAGAAGTGTTGCTAAGTGTTCAGCATCATGAAGAAAGATAATTGAGACACACCAATTTATAAAGTAAAAAACAAATAAATGATGGTGATCACTGAAGTGATCACTCCACGAAGCAAACTTCATTGTCCTCCTCAAAAGAGCTAACACTCTAACATAAATTAATGACAACACATGCCTCATCAAGAGAAATGGACAAACAACTTCTATCTGGTTAAAAAAATTGTTCTCTTCCTTCATTTAATAATTTGTAGACTTCATTATCATCATCATCTTGTGCCATCTCCGCAATGAAGGTTGGCTACCATGGATCGCCATTCCACTCTGTTTCTTGCTTTAATGGTGCAGGTGGTCAGAGATTGACTTGTCCATCTTTTGATGTTACTCGTCCATGTTAGTCTTGGTCTGCCTCTGCCTCTTTTACCTTGTATTTTCCCTTCCAATATTACTTTTAGTAGGCTGTTGTGTCTTTTAACATGCCCCAAAAATTTCATTTCTCTTATCTTAATTGTATTTAGTAGTTCTCTTTTTATTTTTAGTTGTTTTAAAACTTCATTGTTTGTTTTCTTTTCCTTCCATGCAATTCCACCTACTCTTCTATAAATCCACATTTCAAAGGCTTCAATTTTCTGTTCTGGTTTCTTGTCTAATGTCCATGTTTCTGCACCATACAGGAATATTGAGAAAATGTAACATTTTGCTATTCTTAGTTTCAGCGCCCCCCCCTCCCCCTCCTTTTATAGACTGCCTAAAGGATATAAATCTAGACGATGCAGACATACGACTAATATGTAATTTGTACTGGGAGCAAACAGCAATAATAAGATATAACAAGGAGAACTCTACACCCATGGACATAAAAAGAGGAGTAAGACAAGGATGCATCCTATCGCCAAGCTTGTTCAATCTATACACTGAGCAAATCGTCTTTAAAAACATCTCAGAGATACCAGGTCTAAACATTAATGGAAAGGTAATCAATAACCTGAGATATGCTGAAGATGCTGTTCTACTAGCAGAAAATCCTAAAGATCTACAACAATTGCTTAATGTGATAGACACAACAAGCAAAAAATATGGACTAGAAATGAATATCAAAAAGACTAAAACTATGATCATAAACAAAGAAAATTCTCAAGACGTACAATTAAATATCACAGTTGAGGGAACACATCTGGAGACAGTCCAGAGTTACAACTACCTAGGACATACTATAACCAATGATGGAAAATGCAAAACTGAAATAAACAAAAGAATAGGTATGGCAAAAAGTAATTTTAATGCCATGAAAAATATACTAACAACAAAACAAATATCAGCAGGGCTGAAACTAAGAATGGCAAAATGTTACATCTTCTCAATATTCCTGTATGGTGCAGAAACATGGACATTAGACAAGAAAACAGAACAGAAAATTGAAGCCTTTGAAATGTGGATTTGTAGAAGAATAGGTAGAATTGGATGGAAACAAAAGATAACAAACGATGAAGTTTTAAAACAACTGAAAATAAAAAGAGAACTGCTGAACACAATTAAGACAAGACAAATTAAATTTTTGGGGCATGTTTAAAAGACACAACAGCCTACTAAAAGTAATATTGGAAGGAAAAATACAAGGCAAAAGAGGCAGAGGCAGACCAAGACTAACATGGACGAGTAACATCAAAAGGTGGACAAGTCAATCTATGTCAGCCTGCACCATCAAAGCAAGAAACAGAGTAGAATGGTGATCTATGGTAGCCAACCTTCGTTGCGGAGAGGGCACACGACGATGATGATGATAATGAGTTTCAGCCCTACTATTATTTGTTTTGTTGTTAGTATATTTTTCATGGCATTAAAATTACTTTTTGCCATACCTATTATTTTGTTTATTTCAATTTTACATTTTCCATCATTGGTTATAGTATGTCCAAGGTAGTTGTAGCTCTGAACTGTCTCCAGATGTATTCCTTCAGCCATGATATTCACTTGTAGGTCTTGAGAATTTTCTTTGTTTATAATCATAGTTTTAGTCTTTTGATATTCACATCTAGTCCATATTTTTTGCTTGTTGTGTTTATCACATTAAGCAATTGTTGTAGATCTTTAGGATTTTCTGCTAGTAGAACAGTATCATCAGCATATCTTAGGTTATTGATTATAATCTTTCCACTAAAATGTAAACTTTCCATTAAATTGTGGACTTAAAATGATTTATTTTCCTTTTTTAATAGAATATCAGAAGGGTTTGTTTTTTTTGGCCTCCCAACTTCTCTTCCATACTGGTTCTGAATGGGATCAAAATAAATAATCATTTTCTCAGAAAGGAATGATTAACAAAATAAAACAGCACATATATAGAAGATATAAACACATACCTTTTTTCTTTCTGCTTAGGAATGGCATTCTGGGACATCCACATACCTGGAAAAGACAAAACTCACTTTATAACAATGCAAAAGATAACATTAAACAATATTTTTTAATGTGCACTTATCCCTTTTCTGCATTAACCCTACAACCATTAATGTTCAATGTTTGCTCTTAGAAAGACATTAAATGGGAATAAATGTATTGTGTTGTCACTTAAAGCAAGCTACACTATTTTGCACTTTTCAACCCACCACCAATGACTGCATGGCATTTTTTGCATACAACTTGTTTTGCATTCCTTCTTCAATCTCTACTTGCTTAACCTGATTAATCTATCTCCAGGCCTACCATAGAGGGGTTAAGTAGGGTCTTGATCAGTTCTGGATCACTGATTTTCATGCAAGCAGTCAGCTATGAGACTCCAACTGCTTCCAATATCTTGGACCCTAATATGCATACTTCATATAATGATCACCGCAGGTTTAGTCACACTTTCAGGTGGCAGGGCATCCAAACATGACTCACAAACATCAAAAACTTGAAACTGCAATGGTTGTAATGTCTAACTTTATTGATACTTCTTTTCTTAGCATTCACCCGCTAAGAGGACAAGGATGCATTGTGTCACTAGTTTAGAGCATTGGCCACTATATATACATCTTTCAACCTGACACATATATCTTTGACATGGATTGATAAACTTGCTTAACATTTTTTGTGAATCAATTCAGAGGAAGAGGTATGTTTACAGCACTCGAAAAAATTGACAAATAATCAACACTCAACACAAATATCTTTTCCGAGTGCTGTAAACATACCTCTTCCTCTGAATTGATTCGCTGATTATCGCCTCGGAAGTTTCCCTCTTTAATAATATTCAATTTATTATTATTTGTCTCCTCTTAACATTTTTACACAGACAGTGGCTATTTTTGGCCTCCTCTTTTCAACTTTAAATTGCCAAGGGTTCTTCAACATGCGCCAGTGCACATGAGACATCCTGATTTTCACTGTTGCTATTTTCTGAGAAGGCTAGACATCAGATCTCACCACCCAGAGACCAGGGGAGGGTAAAACCATGACATAACCACAAATTTAATTTTTGAAAAAAAATACCCACTGCTGATCATGGGACCTTCCTTTCAAGAGACTGATGATTTACCTCTAGACCACCTAGTCCCCCATTTACTGATACAACTTCAATTGTCTCAAAAAAATAAATATAAAATTGTATTGGCCAGCTAAATAGGTAAACAAAACAAAATATAACAATAGGCTTTCATGAGAAACAGGACAACAAACAAGAAATCTAACACCTCTGTTTCTGACAAAATTATGTGGCCACAATTTTATATTTTGTTCTGCTTCCCTGTTAATTTAGCTGCACAATACAATTTTACATTTATTTTTTCCTCAAGTTTTTACCAGATTTACTGGCAGTCCCGCACAATATTTTTATCATGCTTATCTTCAATAGTCTAGACAATCAACATTAGCAGCAGCACAAACATGATGATATATCAATTAACAATCTAGTTCTGCCTATCAATCTGTGATTCTTCTACTGTCTCTAGTTCTGCTCATCACTCTGTGATTAACAATTACTAATTATCAAAGTGTCTGAATGCCAAAAAGACTCAATTCCAGTTACTAAAACTTGCAATAAAATTACATCTCTCTCAGCTAGTGTAGCTGTGACTACAGCTAACCTATTGTTCAGCTATGCATCTAAAATGGGAGAGGATGAGTATTTTAACAATCATATATTTATAGTGTCTTCTAAAAAAACCCTGTATCTTTAGATATTGCTCCGGGTAGATGGGACTCGTAAACCTTGGCTGGCAACCCGTCTAGAAGAAAGGAAACTTTGACCACAAAACCCTCCACTACCTTGTGGACTAGATTCTAGTTAGAATCGAAGGTTATGGGAGTACAACCAGAGTAAAAACCAAGGACCAGCTTAAACATGCACAAGCCACTCTACAGCGCAAAGCAAGAAGATGCACAAATGAATACTGGAACAATCTATGCTCTGAAATACAGAAAGCCTCAGACAGGGGCAGCTCAAAAACCATGCATGACAATATAAAAAAAGGCCCATGGGCCAAAAATAACCAAATTAACCCCCTAAAATCCAAGTTTGGAGAACCTATTACTGACAAGGGACAACAAATGGAAAGATGGGTTGAACACTACTCCAACTTATACAATGATGACAGACCAGCAAGCACAGTTCTAGCACAACCAATACCTAAATATCCTACAATGTCTGAGCTGGACGCTGAGCCTACTATGAACGAACTTGCTGACACCATAAATGCCCTATCAAGAGAAAAAGCTGCTGGAAATGACAACATTCCCACAGAGATACTAAAGGAAAACTTAAACATACTACTTCCACATCTATACAAACTGTTAATCAAATGCTGGAGACAAGGAGAAATACCTCATGATATGAGAAATGCTAAGATCATAACACTATACAAAAACAAAGGAGACAGGGGTGATTGCAATAACTACAGAGGCATCTCTCTCCTTAGCACAGCTGGCAAGGCTTTTGTGAGAGTAATACTAAAATGCCTGCGAAGACTAGCAGTACAGATTCTTACCAAGTCTCAATGCAGCTTCAGAGCCGGGAGATCAACTATAAACATCATTTTCACACTTAGACAACTGCAAGAAAAATGTCGAGAACAAAATATGCCGCTCTATATTGCCTTTGTGGATCTCACAAAGGCCTTCGACTCAGTAAACTGAGCTGTGTTCTACAAGGTGTTAGTAGGCATAGGTTGCTCACCTAAATTACTTAAGCTGATTATGTCCTTTCATGAAGACATGAATGCTAAAATCCACTTTGATGGGAGTTCATCAGAGAGTTTTAAAGTCAACAACGGAGTGAAACAGGGATGTGTCCTCGCCCCCACCCTTTTAGGTATATTTTTTGCTGCCCTTCTAAATTACGCTTTCGAAAACAGTTCAGGAGATATTTACATTTGCACAAGATCAGATGGCCCACTGTTCAACTTAGCACAACTAATAGCAAAAGCAAAAACAAATATTGCTACCAACTTAAAGAACTATTATTTGCTGACGATGCAGCCCTAGTCACTCATAGTGAAGCCACCCTACAATCGCTGATCAACAACCTGGACAAAGCATGCAACCTTTTTTCACTGTCAATTAGTGTTCAGAAAACAGTAATACTAAGTCAAGGTGACATCAAACCTCTATTAATCACTCTAAAAGATTGTCCACTAGAATTAGTTCAGAAATTTACGTATCTTGGATCCACAATTATGCAAACTATTTCTCTTGATGATGAAATAAACAGCCGAATTGGTAAGGCGGCTACGACTTTCGGCAAACTCACAGAAAGGGCTTTGAACAACATGAAACTAACAACGAAGACCAAACTCTTAATATATAAAACTTGTGTGCTTAGCACACTACTATATGGATCTGAAACCTGGACAACTCAAATCTCGAAAAAATACAAAATTTCTTACACATGCGATGCACATAAAATGGCAGGACAAAATAACCAACTTAACTGTCCTGCAATGTGCTAAGACCCCAACAATCATGTCGATGTTCAGATGTTGAAGACTAAGATGACTGGGGCACGTCCAGCGAATGGAAGAAAAAAGCATCCCCAGACAAATACTATATGGTGAACTAACACACGGAAAAAGACAAATTGGCAGACCTAAACTACGATATAGAGATATCTGCAAATCATCTCTGAATGACTTCTCCATCTGTGAAAATGACTGGGAACATCTGGCAAGTGATCGCACATCATGGAGAGCATGTATAAGGAATGATATAACATCATTTGAGACTGTGCTAAGGCAAAAACTTAGAAGAAAAAAGACTCATGAAAAAGGATGGAAAACCCTGTGGATCAATAGGCCTGACTTGTTCATTCTGTGGCCATATGTGTTTGTCAAACATTGGTAGAATTAGCTATGAGAGAAGCTTTTTCAAGCAAAAACAAAACCTAAAAAAATTACACAATGGTCTCCACTAGACCGTCTCACAAGACAAAAAGGGCCACACATAAAGTTCCCACAAATTATCCTAACATCCGCTAGAACCAAAATCGTGTATCCATGCTCAGTCCATGTCAACTGTCCTTGACACAGCATTCATTACCCTTCAAACAAGTCTCCCATTACATCAGATGGACAGGTATGTGTGTCCTAATTCCCAGGTCTTGATTTTAATTACCCACAAACTACAGTTGTAAAATGTAAAGTTCTAGAGTCAAAGTGTCCTTGACAGCTACATTTTCATTCTACTCCTATGTTACTAGTTAAATCCATTAACTTGTGAAGCTGCTGGACTGTCCATCCTTTTGGTGAATGCCACTATTCCTCCTAGCCATAAATTAGTCAGTTAAGAGTCATTGTTTCTGGCTGAAAGGCATGATAATAGTTCTCTGATATGAAAGTAAATCACATGAGACAATCTCCCACATTACAGCCGAAGACCAGCATTGAAAGAGACAATGACAGAAGTTAAGGTGCACATAATCACATGGAACTTAAATGAGAGAATGTGGCTACCATCAACAGTGAAGTGAATGTGAAACAATCTTAAATCATTATTTGATTAATCCTGGATTACAATACCATCAATAAAATAATAACCTCAAAATACTTTTTTTTAATTCAACAGTTTGCCATAGGCCAACATTTTCTCCCCCCCCCCTCCCTATACTTTCCTTATTATTACTTCTGGTGATCTTTGAGCACTGGATTTGTTTCCTTTCATGTTGTTTCAACCACAAAAATGGTCTTCATAAAAAGTATAAAGCTATTGTAAAAATTGGGGGTTAAGGCAAAGAAATGCAAATGAATGCATAAAAATGCAAAGCTGCAGACTTTTGCACATTCACGACAGCCACACTTTTGTTACCATTTCCTTTTCATACACACAGGATAGACATATTTTCTTTAACATATTTCGAATATTTTTGTTTTGAATGTTTCGTTATTAGTTTTGTGTGTTTGTTTTTCTTGTTTGTTCCTGCTGAAGGCCTATTGGGCCGAAACGTCGTTTAGTCTGTGTCGTCCACTTATCACGTAAAGCTTCTAACATACCATTTTTCTGTATTTTTTTTATTTTTCCTTTTTGTAAAAATTGGGCTGGTTTTTTTTTTTATAAATTTGGTCAATTTTGAATAAATTTGTTTTCTTATGATGGAGGAAATCTCTTCAGCTGTCAGCAAGACATTAAACAAACCTTTTAACAAGGGATAAGCAGCAAATAACACTAAGAGGAAGCTGAACATATGGGCTGGACTGATAGGCGACGTGTGGATAAACAAAGTAACACCTCTGGTGATTCAGACCATAAATTATACCTAAGTCGGGAAATGATCACTGCATCTAATTCCCATGTTTCTTCTTGTGTAAACACACAGCTGTTTTGCAAAGTTTCAAATGAAAATACTATTTTCTGAACTTCAAATGTAACATTTAGTGGTCATAATTTTTACAAATGGGGGCCTCAGTAGCCTAGTTGGGAAAACCACTCGACTGGACTACCGACGTTCGGACAACCCGTGTTCGATTCCCATTGGGAGCAGTGTGATTTGTACTCGTGGTTGGAAAAAAAAAATACCCCCACGGTCGACCCAGCCATTGGCAGAAATGGGTACCAGGGTATTACCCTGGGAAGGTGAGGAATGTCGCTTCGCATCTGAGTTTTGATGCTTGAGGCGACACTATACAGAAATATCCAAACATTTCTGGATAGGCGGCCGAGCACATATGGGTGTAAACTCGCGTGCTAAGACGCTGGTTCAAGTTTCGTACTAAGAATTTTTACAAATGTTTCATAAAAACATGACTCAGGGATAGGTATTGAAATCTAGGGTAAACTCAATTCTTGTTGTTAGTCATAAAATAGCTATTTTTTCCTCTTTTTACTACAGAGTTCTTCAGTGTCATGTGGAGCTAGTCTTGGCATATGGAAATGAATCCTGGACAATCAAACAATAAAAAAACAAAAATCATTGAAGACCATAAAAATATGGTTTGACTAAAAAGTCTCTTCTTTCATATTCGCAACATTGAGAAGAAAGATAGCTTAAAGTAGTGATGACCACTTTACTCAAAAATGTTTTGATGGCCACAAAAATATTAGCACAATTCCTCCTACAAGTCATAATCAAGGTTTGATTGAGTTCTTACTTCTTTGTTGTTCTATGAATTTCTACTAGTCATCAACAGTGGACCCACCCCCACTTTCCCTGTTCTGAAAGCTATAACTTTTGTCAAAAGAATATAAATGAAAATCTATGTTTACAAGGGTTGCAGTCATACCTTTTGATTTAGTGAAATGATCTCATTTTACTCAGAGCTAGCAATAATTGTCCAGTTCTTCCAAACAATGAAAAGACAATTATCACTACCATAAATGAGTGACCCGATTTCACCTCAGAACAGGACACAACAAGATAAACAGCCATTGGTGCAGGCTGAGACTAATATCATCATCCATGTGGACAGGTAACACAGACAACCAAACATAAATTACAGGACTGAAACATGTTCAGGCAGTTGTGGAAGGAAGACTGGTCAACAGATACATATACCAACAACAAGCGCTTTGGAGGTCTCAAGGAATCATCAAGCACAGCAATGTACATTCATCATCATCATCTAGTACTGTGCCTGCTGGCATAGGTGATCATGTCTCTCCATAACTTTCGATCTCAACAGTTATTTATCATTTCTGTTACCGACCTTCTGCCAAGCCATTCTCTTAAGCTGTCTGGTATTTTCTTCTTTGCTTTCCTCTATCTCTTCATCCATCAATTTTCCCAGTTACATTATATTCCGCCTGTTAAATTCTCATTACATGGCAAAAAAATGATGATTGTTTCTTCCTAATATTGGATATTAGCTCTCTTTTTACTTTGGCCTTTTTCAAAATGTTTACATTACTTTTTTTAGCTGTCCATGGTATTCTCAACATTCATCTGTAAAACTAAATTTCTACAGCTTCCAGTGATTTTCCTATCTGTTGTCTCTGATTCTCTGTTGTACATCTACCATCTGAGGTTAACAATGTTCCCAGATATTTAAATTCATTTACCTGCTTTAAGTTTCATTCCACTGTTATATTATTTTAAAAAAAAAATAAATAAAAAAATAAAAAAAAGATTTTGTAGACATGAAACGATCAAAAAGAAGTTGCTCCAAACAAAATATGAAAGAATGCAAATTTATAGTTTCTGAAAATTACTACTTTCATACTCTTTTTATTTGTCACCTACTCATCATCATCATCATCATCGAGTGCCGTCTCCATAATGAAGGTTGGCTACCAGGAAGTGCCATTCTGCTGTCTCTTGCTTTGATGGTGCAGGTTGTCATAGGCTGAATTGTCCATCTTTTGATGTTATTCGCCCATGTTAGTCTTGGTCTGTCTCTGCCTCTTTTACCTTGTATTTTCCCCTCCAGGATTACTTTTAGTAGGCTGTTGTGTCTTTTAACATAGCCCAAAAATCGCATTTGCCTTGTTTGAATTGTGCTTAGTAGTTCTCTTTTCATTTTTAGTTGTTTTAAGACTTCATTATTTGTTTTCTTTTCCTTCCATCCAATTCTACCTATTTTTCTATATATCCACATTTCAAAGGCTTCAATTCTCTGTTCTGTTTTCTTGTCTAATGTCCATGTTTCTGCACCATACAGGAATATTGAGAAGATGTAACATTTTACTATTCTTAGTTTTAGCCCTGGTGTTATTTGTTTTGATGTTAGTATGTTCTTCATGGCATTAAAGTTACATTTTGCCATTCCTATTCTTTTGTTTATTTCAGTTGTACATTTTCCATCACTGGTTATATTATTTCCAAGGTAGTTGTAGTTCTGAACTGTCTCCAGGTCTATTCCTTTAATTTTGATATCCACTTGTGGGTTTTGAGTATTTTCTTTGTTTATGATCATAATTTTTGTCCCCTACTATTGTCTCTTAATTCTATTACTATTTTTCTTTTATGTCACAGCTGTTTAACTACATATTCTCTTCTATTTTTCCCTAACAGTTCTGATTACTTTTTTTTGGCCACAATGCCAGGATGTCCAGTTTCAATTTTGTATCCCAACTCTTGTCAGACAGTTCTATCATTGACTTTCTTCTCTACTAAGACTCTAAATTGCACAGCATATTTTTATCTCTCTTTTATTAACTTTAAATGGCTTGATAACATTTTTAAAATAGTTACTTATAATCTATTATGATAGTTAGATAGTCCTTGGAAAGCTCAATTAAATAGATCATCCATAATTGTTTGCATAACAATTTTTTAAATATATGCATTTTAAGTGAACTGACTTTGCAGGTTTAAAGAGAAGCACAGGAAAAGTGCCTACTTGAAATGCTGGAATCTCCAAGACTCTAAGCTTGAGAAAGACAAAATTGGTCAATCTTACCTGTTTCCAGGAATTGTGTCAAAGCTGCAGCTCAATTCTAAAATCTTACAGTGATTGATCTTGTGTGCAGCCCTCCCCTCTCCCCCAATAAAATAAATATTTGTATCTGCTTATGACGAGTTTACTTTATTTAATACTTTCTTTTAGAATATTAATGTGTTAAACCTTTCATGCCAAGCATTTGATCACTCTCTACTAATTAAAAGGATCTAGGTTCAAATCCCAAGGATAAGAGGAAATATATAGATGAATTAGCTAAAGAGGCAGAAGAAGCAGCAAATAAAGGGAATATGAAAGAACTGTACAACAGCACAAAGAAATTAGGTGGAAAATACAAACAGATCAACGCCTTTATCAAAGATAAGAAAGGAAATCTGCTTAGTAATATAAAGGAACAAATGGAGAGATGGAAGGAGCACTTTGAAGAACTTTTGAACAGACCTGGCTCAAATAATCCTCCAGATATACTACCAGCAGAAGAAGAATTACACGTTAACTGCGGAAAACCAAGCAAAGAAGAAATAATGAAAGCCATCAAACTGTTAAAAGATGGTAAAGCCACAGGACCAGATGAAATTCCTTCGGAAGCCATCAAAGCAGATATTATCACCTCTACCAAGATGTTACATAATCTATTGGATAAAATTTGGGAGAGGGAAGAAATACCTAAAGACTGGAGAGAAGGTTATATGATCAAACTACCAAAGAAAGGAAGTTTACAGGAGTGCACAAATTATAGGGGAATTATGCTACTATCAGTGCCAGGAAAAATATTAGGCAGAATCATTCTGGAGAGACTAAAAGAGGCTATAGAGAAACACTTGAGAGATGAACAAGCAGGTTTTAGGAAGAACAGATCATGTGCTGATCAAATAACTACTCTACGTATAATAGTTGAACAAAGTTTAGAACTAAAATCCCCACTTTATATTGGATTCATAGATTACGAAAAGGCATTTGATAGTTTAGACAGAAGAATGCTTTGGAAGTTGCTGAGTCATTATGGAATCCCCATAAAGTTTATTAACCTGATAAAAACAATGTATGAAGGAACAAAATGTAGTGTGGTGCATGAAGGACAGCTTACAGAAGCATTTGAAATAAGAACAGGAGTAAGGCAAGGATGCCTTCTGTCTCCATTTCTCTTTCTACTGGCCATAGATTGGATTATGAAAATAACTCAAAACAACAGAAATGGGATCCAGTGGTCATTGACCAAACAACTTGATGATTTAGACTTTGCTGATGACATAGCTCTCCTATCACACAGCCACCAACAGATGCAAGATAAAATGAGTATATTAGATGAGAGATCACAACAGCTAGGACTAAAGATTAATAGAGATAAGACCAACATTATGAGAATTAATGCAGTTGGCAATAACCAAATAAAACTAGGAGAAATACCTCTACTAGACGTACAATCTTATATATATCTGGGCAGTAATATAGATAAAGAGGGAGGAACAGAAAACGATACCAAAATAAGGATATCAAAAGCAAGAGGAGCTTTCATTGCACTGGGAAACATATGGAAATCCAAAGAAATTAGGCTAAATACAAAAATACAAATTTTCAACTCCAATGTTAAGTCGGTTCTATTATATGGCTGTGAAACATGGAGAATAACAAAATTGACAATCACGAAGGTACAGACTTTCATTAATGGATGCTTGCGCAGAATAAAGGGATGGAAATGGCAGGACAAAGTCACAAACGTGGAATTATGGAAATGTACCGGTCAAATACCAGTGGATAAAGAAATACAGCGAAGGCGATGGCGATGGATAGGACACACACTACGGAAACCAACTGAGAGTATTACACAACAGGCCCTTTTTTGGAATCCCCAGGGGAAAAGACAAAGAGGAAGACCAAGGAATTCTTGGAGAAGACAGATTGAAGCAGAGATGAAGATGATGGGGAAGACATGGAATGATCTTAAAAGAATTGCAAAAAACAGAACGACTTGGAAAGTGTTTGTTGAAGACCTATGCTACACTGGGAGCTAAAAGGTAGAAGAAGAGGTTCAAATCCCAGATGTGGCTATTTTTATTTTTAAATCAACAAGACTTCAGGGTTCGCCCAGCCTATAAAAATTGGCATCAGAGATTTTTTTGTGGACCACATCATCCAAAAATGTGACATTGGTCAAATAAAAATATTAATTAACAACACCATATTCCCTGTATCTGTATCAAGAAAATATGTACTTACTTACTTTTAAGTTTTGTTGTACAAGTTAATTTAATGTAATATCTAATGAGCAGGCAAAATCCATCCTACCAGGAACAGTGACAGATGAAAGATTAA
Source organism: Megaustenia siamemsis (assembly GCA_032433765.1). Lineage (NCBI taxonomy): Eukaryota > Metazoa > Mollusca > Gastropoda > Stylommatophora > Ariophantidae > Megaustenia > Megaustenia siamemsis. The sequence continues at coordinate 25,895,648 of JAVIAB010000159.1, read as the reverse complement.
ATCGTAGATAACAAAGAAAATGAGCTCATGATGATACCAAAGACTGGAGAGGCAAAAACAAAAGCAGACACAAGCATACAGAACAGAATAAATGGAAAAAGATTATTAACATTTCATTGTTTTGATATCCCAAAGGCTGGAGTTAAAGAGTAAAGCTAGAGTTAATTAAATAATGATAAAAGAGAAGTAAAGACATAATTAAATTATTATTAATAGGCCAATACTACATAATATTTTTTTTTTATTAACTTATTGCCTCTTCATCATCAGGAATATAAATTTAATAAGACCAAAAAAATGACAACGACAGTCTTTTTAATAACCTATATAGCCATATTAAATGATATTATTATAACGATAATTTATCATAAATTTATCAACACGCAAAAAATGCGATAATCATCAGCCATCGGGTCTTTTACCCAATAATACAAACAATACAACTATATCATCAAAGTAAACTGTAATCATAATCCTCAAACCTTAATAATACTTAATACTTTCTTACTTAATGAGTTGAATTAAAAAATAGTAGTGAGTAGTGTTACTGTTATTTTCCATTTAAACTATTTTTTTTTAATTCAACGAACACTGTACAGTGTACTCAGAGTGTACTGATACTGACTTAGGCTGCTTATTTTAGGGAGAGAACGAATAAAGTAAAGTAACAAAGTAAGGATGTTTTGTTTGGTCATTTACTTTTACTAATAATTAATCATTTTAAGTATTATTATTATATATTTACTTATATTACTAAATACTAAATTTAATTTTAATAAATAATTAATTATGACATTATTATGATATGTAATTAATTATATCATGCAATATAATATTATTATAAAAGACTAAACTTTAACAATAACACCAGTAGACTGAACTCCAGTAACACCTACACTTACACTACTCAGTCTATCAAAACAGGCAAGGAAATTGCAAAGAAATCTCGAGAACAATTTACTATTAGTTAGTGGTAGTCAGTGGTGTAAAGAGGTTTCATTTTCTTTGGTTAGTAGATGTTGACAAGGGATGACACTAAGACTGACTCATTAATCATTGTAATGATTGTTATTGTTGATTGAATATTTAGTCCGGCACAGGCCTCGGAGGATACGCCTTCCTCCACTAAATTATTATTTATCAATAATTAATAATACCAACAAGTAAGGATACTAAAAAAAAATTAACAAACCTAAATTTGGTGACAATTAAATCCAAATATGTCCGCACAGAATTTGCTTACAACTTGTGTGAAAAAAAGATTATCAGATTCACTTTCCGATGAAGTCTCCTTCCTCTAATAAAAATGAAATCATGTTCAAAAAGGTGAAATTGTTATGTCCGGAACATGTAATGAACTACCGGTATCAATATGGAGTTGTTTCGCTCTTTTCTTTATCAGATTTATAATGCTTCAACTCGAGGAGACAAAAATTGCTAAAACCTTGTTCCTTGAAATATTGTCATGTTTCGTGCAAAAGAGTTTTTTAGTTATCTCATTCACTTATTTTTTTTTATGAAAACCGTTTTTTTTTTCTGCTTCTTTTGTTACACCTTAATGAGGGGGTGCACCCCTTCCTCATCAGATGGATCGTTGCAGCACTGTTTCAGAGTTGTTTGATCGTGGCCTATGTTTTCGGGACCGTATCGACCATGTGATAACAAAAGTCCGCAAAGGATTAGCCACCTTGAAGGTCATGGCAGCTACCAACATCGAGCAGAGGCTACTTGCCCTTCTGTTTCAGGGTCTAGTTCATTGCATCAGTCGAGTATATATATATATATATATATATATATATATATATATATATATATATATATATGGCCCTTTTCGTCTTGTCAGACGGTCTAGTGGAGGCTATTGCGTATTTTTTTAGGTATTGTTTTTGCCGAACAGCTTCTCTCGTGGCTATTTCTACCAATGTTTGACAAACACACGCGGTCACATAATGAACAGGTCAGGCTCGCTGATCCACAGGGTTTACCATCCTTTTTCATGAGTCTCTTCTCTTCTAAGTCCTGTCTTAGCACAGTCTCAAATGTTGTTATACCGTTCCTTATACATGCTCTCAATGATGTGCGATCACTTGCCAGATGTTGCCAGTCGTTTTCACAGATGGAGAAGTCTTTCAGAGATGATTTGCAGATATCTCTATATCGTAGTTTAGGTCTGCCGATTTGTCGTTTTCCGTGTTTTAGCTCACCATATAGCATTTGCCTAGGAATGCGTTTTTCTTCCATCCGTTGGACATGCCCCAGCCATCTTAGCCTTCGACTTCTGAGCATCGACATGATTGTTAGGGTCTTAGCACGTTGCAGGACAGTTAAGTTGGTTATTTTGTCTTGCCATTTGATGTGCATTATTTTGCGGAGACATCGCATGTGGAAGACATTTAGTCTTTTTTCCTGGTTTGAGTATGTTGTCCAGGTTTCGGATCCATATAGTAGTGTGCTAAGCACACATGTTCAAATCAGTCGAGTGTGCCCTAGCAATTCTTACTGTCAGTGCAATGCAAATTGACAGATGGGAGAAAATATAGAATTAAGGTATGCGCATTATCTTGGTGTACAAGGGACACTCCTTATGTAGCAATGAGGTATCTTCTTGACTTTCCAACCATGGATGACGGGATCAAGATCTGGAGGGCACGAGCAAACCTGAAGATAAGTGCAGATAAATAGCATTCATTGCACCACGAGCTCAACACATGAAAAGGTGTTAGATTTAAAAGAGTCAAATCATGGGTGGGCCGAGCAAAGTATGTCATTAAACAGGTCTGTGGGCTCACCAAGCTGGCGAGGAGTGGATACTGGTGTCTGCATCATTCAAGGACACATACTCGTGATTGTCACACTCGACAGGGAATATAGGGAACAGAACTCAGTCGTGGTAAATGCGGAGGTCAACGGTCTCATCTGCGATAACACCGATGAGGAAGATGCAGTCATCTATACAGACGGATCTGTAATACGACACCAAAGAAGTGCATGGACATTTACAGCACGCTCGGCAGGCAGACTAGTTAAAGAAAACAGTGATGCATACGTTATGACCACGAGCAGCATGACTATGGAGGTAATGGCAGTGACCAGGACATTCATCTGGTTAGAGTCACAAGACTACACTCACGCCTGCATACTGAGTGATTCGATGAGCATACTAAGAAAATTGGAGGCGGGCTCTGTACGTATGTAATGGGTAGAGTCAATGACACTCAATGATGAAGTCAAGAATACGTAAGGTCGCCTTTGTCTACCTCCCTGGACATGCAGAAATACGGGGAAATGAAAAAAAAACGGACAGGTTGACTAGTTGCGTTGTCATTGAAGACGGTTAATCATTGGATCGGGCGGACGTCATCAATGTCCTCCGAGATGTGGGAAGAGCACCGGGCTTCGACAACCATGAGTCCACGTCACTCCTTCCGATGAAAGAAATTCGAGTTAAGATAGGCACGGCCAGAAACGAGAAACTTAGCGGGGCTCTGAGAAGACTTATCAACCAACACAGAACTGCATTTTTTCTAATAATTATTTCTTAATATTTGTTTCTGTCAGTTTCTAGTAGTCTGGTTGTGATAACTCTTTCTGCGTAGTATATTATTTATAGGGAGCCGCGATAGCTCAGTGGTTAGTGAACTGGACTACCACGGACAAGGGGTAGGGTTCGATCCCAATCGACGGCTCCGGGTTCACCCAGCCTTAAATGGATACCGGATTTTTTTTCTGGGAAAGTAAAGCAGCACGGGCGTAATACTGACCACATTACCCAAAAAATCATGTGCTGAGGGTCTGTTGAATATAGGGTCACTAACACCATATTTCCCTATACGCCACTTGGCGTGGCGGGGGTACTTTACTTTTTTTTTACTTATATTATTTATAGAAAATTGTGTGAGTTTCTGCGTCTATGATAAACCCGACTCCGTGTTCTTCCTGTGATGAAGACTCCTAAGAATATTATCGTACAGTTCACGTGTGCTTTCTTTACTTGTTCTTTAATTCTGGTGTCTGCTAATCCTAATATTTTAATTTTCCCCTTGCTCCTCTTCTAATATAAAATAATAAAAAATTGTGTTATTATTAAAACACAAACATATTTTCTTCTTCCTGGCCTTGAAAACTTAAACAATATTTAAACAAAGACAATTTGCTTTTCCTCTTGTCCTTGGTAACAAACGTTCCCTTTGACAGGGCTTCTTACGTTAAAAGTGTAAACCTTTTTTTTTATTTTAAATGTACGAGTATTTAAAATGTGTACGTTCCAGCAAGTTACCTCCCCTCTCTCCTGTCCTAGATTAAGAGCTGGGTTTTTCTCCACAACTTTACAACTCAAGACACATTCTTTATTGTGCCCACCTCCTTCCCTGTGATTGCAAGCCGATTTCTTCTGTTTATTTCTGAGTTGTATAATTTGACCTGCATTCTTCATCTACTTAGCGGCGGAACATCTTTTCTTAATCCCCTGAACTCCGGGAGGTGTAGTGGGCACTCACCAGAAATCTCCACTCAATCCGGGAAAACTCTCGCCAAGACCTGCCAGCTTCTTTCATTTAATCATGTATGGTTCGTCGTCTTGTACCCAATGGTCTGCGTCTTCTTTGTTTGCCAGGTGGTCTCCATGTTAATGCTAGGTGCGGATGCCTGGCTCAATTTATTTGTATTTATAGAACGTGGCCTCGCCACTTTTAACTTGTTCTTTTCACTTCGTTGGTTGATATTGTTAATGTCTGAACTCCTGACTTCTTTATTTGAAATGTGTTGCTCCCAGCGGATGTTGATCCTAGCGGATGTTTAGAATCTTCTTAGCGATCTCCAAATCCTCTTAGTCAACTATCTATCTTATGGTTCATTTTCCATGTTTCTGCTGCATTTAGGAGTATAAGTAAAAAGTAAAGTACCCCCCGTCACGCCGAGTGGCGTATAGGGAAATATGGTGTTAGTGACCCTATATTTTACAGACCTTCAGCACATGATTTTTGGTCGTATTACGCCCGTGCTGCTTTTACTTTCCCAGAAAAAATCCGGTACCCATTTAAGGCTGGGTGAACCCGGAGCCGTCGGTTGGGATCGAACCCTACCCCTTGTCCGTAGTAGTCCAGTTCACTAACCACTGAGCTATCGCGGCTCCCACTAATTTTTAGGGAATTAGTAAAACCCAGGTGTCCTCGCCAGGGTACGAACCCCGGCTGTTGCCGTGGTAAGCCAACCGCCTATCGATTGCGCTAACCGGACACCCTATTTAGGAGTATGGATTGCATATTTGATTTGTAGGCCTATATTCTAAGCTTGGTGCTGAGTTAGAGACTAGTTGAATCCCAAATGTTTCTAAGTCTATTGAATGCATGGGCTGACATGCCTATTCTAGCAGAGATCTCTTTCTCGATGTCGCTACTCTGATGAAATATAGCTTCTCAGATATTTAAAGTGATCCACTACTTCCAGTCTCATTCGCATGACAAAGTAAGTGTACTTTTGGCATTTATCCTCATGATTTTAGCTTTCTCTGCATTTATGCTCAGTCCTACTGTGTTAGCAAACTGATCTACTCTATTTTCTCTTGTATGTCTTGGTGACAGTGGGCTAGCAATCCAACAACGTCGGCAAAGTCAGTATCTTCAAAACATCCGGTGGGACCCCATGTATTTCCTCTTGGTCTGTCGCCAACAAACATTTGCAGGATCCAGTCCATAGCTACAAAGATAAGGAGTGGTGACAAAATACATCGTTGTTTAACTTCCCAGCAGTTGAAGAGAAGAAGAATATAGGTCAAGTCCCAAACAATCAGAAATAAAGGAAAAGTCTGCTTGCAAGCACTGCATGCATGCACACACACAAATGGTATGAGTCGTTGTTAAAAATGACAGCAACATTAAATGAGAGAGAGAGAGAGATGAGAGACTCAATAAAAGTTATAACTGATTGAAGCGTATTATGTTGCTTTGAAAAGTATTGGTTATTGGTTATGAAAGGCCTCGGTATCACTGCAAACGAATCAAAATCCATAATTGCTCAACCGCCCGTGCCAGCGGAATGATCCGAATGGGTAATAGGTAATGGCAGTGACCAGGACATTCATCTGGTTAGAGTCACAAGACTACACTCACGCCTGCATACTGAGTGATTCGATGAGCATACTAAGAAAATTGGAGGCGGGCTCTGTACGTATGTAATGGGTAGAGTCAATGACACTCAATGATGAAGTCAAGAATACGTAAGGTCACCTTTGTCTACCTCCCTGGACATGCGGAAGTACGGGGAAATGAAAAAAAACGGACAGGTCGACTAGTTGCGTTGTCGTTGAAGACGGTTAATCATTGGATCGGGCGGACGTCATCAACTCCCAAACAATGAAAACTCATCTCCCAAACAATGAAAGGTAACTGTAGTCCCCATCGTAGCAGTCTCAGCACGCGCCAAAAGACATACGGCGAAACCGCGCAGAAAGTGAACACAGCCAACTGTTCCCTGACATACGATATCATCATTCGTCGAGAAACAATTGGAATATTGAAACATGATCAAAACGGATGAGACACACAGCTCACGGTGCGCACAGAGCACTTAACTCAGTAGCTCCTGCAACAAGCCGAACTTGGAATATGAGGAAACTGCAACAAGTAACAATTTTCAGACATAGCCTTCAACGGTTCCTGTCGCCTATCCACCATATACTGGAAGTTCACGTCCTCCCGAAAATGATGATCGTCATATTTGTAAAATGTATAGCGCTTGATGATGTTAGGACATCGTTTTTGACTCCAACCGAACATATAAACACAGAGTTAGTCGTCGGATTATTACCGCCGCACATCAAACAACAGACCGTACGGTTAGCGTACAACGAACGAAACACGGTGCAAATTCCCCAAAGAGGAAAACCTTCGGTCGACTTGACGGAGCAGTCCACATTAATGTGTTTCAACATGTAAATAACTTGCGTCAAACAATTCCAACGTCGGCCATGAAAAGGATGTTATACCTGACGCTACCTGATACATGGGAGTCGCGCTAGCTCAGTGGTTAGTGAACTGGACTACAAAGGACAAGAGGTAGGGTTCGATCCCAACCGACGGCTTTCAGGTTCACCCAGCCTTTAATGGGTACCAGATTTTTTTCTGGGAAAGTAAAGCCGTACGGGTGTAATACCGACCATATTATCCCCAAAATCATGTGCCGAAGGTCTGTAAAATTTATGGTCACAAACACCATATTCCCTATACGCCACTTGGCGTGACGGGGGTACTTTCCTGTTCTTTTACTTTGATTTCGAATTAAGTAAAGGAAGCCTTTACTTCCCAGAAAAGTCAATGGTACCCATTTTTAGAGCCTGTGTGAATTTCCAGGCTTGTCAGTCTGAAAAAAAAACTGCCACCTCTGGAAATCAAACTGGACCCGTCTGATCAGGAAGTGAGTACACTAACCACTCAGCCACCAAGGCTCCAAGTCAAAAAGTCAAGAAAAAGGAAAGATAATGGCCAAAAATTGGGTTCAAGTGGAAGACATATGTACAAATATGAGTGGGAAAGAATAGTATAGAAATAGTTGCAGATAGATACAAAAAGGTACCTATAATTAACATTGGGGGGGGGGAGAGGGAGAATATAGAAATAGTTGCAGATAGATACAAAAGTGATGACACCTGTACTAACATGAGTTGGGAGGGAGAATATAGAAATAGTTGCAGATAGATACAAAAGTGATGACACCTGTACTAACATGAGTTGGGGGGGGGGGAGAATATATAAATAGTTGCAGATAGATACAAAAGTGTACCTATACTAACATGGGGGGGGGGGACCTGTACTAACATGAGTTGGGGGGGATATAGAAATAGTTGCAGATAGATACAAAAGTGTACCTATACTAACATGGGGGGGGGGGAGAATATAGAAATAGTTGCAGATAGATACAAAAGTGTACCTGTACTAACATGAGTTGGGGGGGATATAGAAATAGTTGCAGATAGATACAAAAGTGTACCTATACTAACATGGGGGGGGGGGAGAATATAGAAATAGTTGCAGATAGATACAAAAGTGTACCTGTACTAACATGAGTTGGGAGGGAGAATATAGAAATAGTTGCAGCTAGATACAAAAGTGATGACACCTGTACTAACATGAGTTGGGAGGGAGAATAAAGAAATAGTTGCAGATAGATACAAAAGTGATGACACCTGTACTAACATGAGTTGGGGGGGGGGGGAGAATATAGAAATAGTTGCAGATAGATACAAAAGTGTACCTATACTAACATGGGGGGGGGACCTGTACTAACATGAGTTGGGGGGGATATAGAAATAGTTGCAGATAGATACAAAAGTGTACCTATACTAACATGGGGGGGGGAGAATATAGAAATAGTTGCAGATAGATACAAAAGTGTACCTGTACTAACATGAGTTGGGAGGGAGAATATAGAAATAGTTGCAGATAGATACAAAAGTGATGACACCTGTACTAACATGAGTTGGGAGGGAGAATATAGAAATAGTTGCAGATAGATACAAAAGTGATGACACCTGTACTAACATGAGTTGGGAGGAAGAATATAGAAATAGTTGCAGATAGATACAAAAGTGTACCTGTACTAACATGAGTTGGGAGGGAAAATATAGAAATAGTTGCAGATAGATACAAAAGTGTACCTGTACTAACATGAGTGGGGGGGGGAGAATATAGAAATAGTTGCAGATAGATACAAAAGTGATGACACCTGTACTAAGATGAGTTGGGGGGGGGGGGGGAAGAATATAGAAATAGTTGCAGATAGATACAAAAGTGATGACACCTGTACTAACATGAGTTGGGAGGGAGAATATAGAAATAGTTGCAGATAGATACAAAAGTGATGACACCTGTACTAACGTGAGTTGGGAGGGAGAATATAGAAATAGTTGCAGATAGATACAAAAGTGATGACACCTGTACTAACATGAGTTGGGGGGGGGGAGAATATAGAAATAGTTGCAGATAGATACAAAAGTGATGACACCTGTACTAACATGAGTGGGGAGGGAGAATATAGAAATAGTTGCTGATAGATACAAAAGTGTACCTGTACTAAGATGGGTGGGGAGGAAGAATATATAAATAGTTGCAGATAGATACAAAAGTGATGACATCTGTACTAACATAAAGGGGCAGAGAAAAATAGCAGAGATATAAAATGTTGGGGAAAAATGTACAGTCATTAAGGACAAGGGACAAAGTTGCAGAAATAAATAGTTGGGGCTATTGTACAAAAAAAGGGGCTATAGAAAAAATCAGACACATATAAAAATTATGGGTATAAAAATAAAATGGTGGGAAAAAAGCTGGAGAGAGATAAATAGACATTTACAGATTTGAGGACACTTGGACACAGATAAAACAATAATGAAATCAGTGCAAAAAGAAGAAAAATAAATCAATAAATAGAAAAGAAGACAAAACACTGATCAACAGTCTCAAATAGACAATTTTAATATTATTCGTGACAACTCAAGAGATGAAGTTGCCTGTGAATCAAAGCTCATAGTTTGCACCAAGATCTGTGAACCAGAAACATCCAGACCCTACTCAGCCTCTTTGTGTCGTTTCTAGTAACAAACCAGTCAGCCTGGTCTGGCCAAGTGTTTAGGGATCGAGAGAGAAGGTAAACCAGTACTCAAAAACGTCATGATGATGTCAGAAGTTTTGGGGTGAGAAGGTAAACCAGTACTCAAAAATGCCATGATGATGTCAGAAGTTTTGGTGAGAAAAGACACACACATCACAGTCTTACTGTAAAAGTCAACACAATGCATGCATGCCAGCTTATCATCCTTTTCACAGCAGATAACAAAAACCTGTAATACTTTAGTTATCATGTGAAAGCAAGCAGTGTTATTTACTCTACATCGGTTTCAACATCTGATACTTTAAACATTGTGTACATTTTTGGGGGGAAAAAAATAGTTATAAATCCACAGACACTGAAGTACAAGAAGTAACAACATATAAATGTCTGCTGTTTATGGCTGGACATGAACTTCGATTCTTCTTATCCAGAAGCCAACATCTTATTCTAAACCACCCAGACTCCTGATATACCAATAACATCTTACAGCCACCTGAACTATGTTCTATCAACTATCATTCCTTCTTTCTTACTTTTACATTTTCAGAAACTTCAATCAGAAAGTTTCTTTTATAAAGCTAGCCTCATATAGTTTCTTCATATAAAATAATAAAACTAAAAAAACTAAATCTCAACACAACATAGAATTAAGGCATCAAATATGTGAACCCTAATATATTATTATTATAAACAATAGTGACACTGTGACCTTCCAGGCATGTCGTAAGTGTAACTTTTATAAAGCTAGCCTCATATAGTTTCTTCATATAAAATAATAAAACTAAAAAAACTAAATCTCAACACAACATAGAATTAAGGCATCAAATATGTGAACCCTAATATATTATTATTATAAACAATAGTGACACTGTGACCTTCCAGGCATGTCGTAAGAGGTGACCAAGTAGGTTGATCGATGGCTTGACATGCTGTCATTGTAAAAAGTATTGTTATGGAAACAGCGCCACAGATTTTAGAAGCAGTGATCTCTGCAATATGTGCCATTTTGGCACGCAAGGTTTCTGTTTTTGAGATTGTGGTTCTGCCCTATGTGCCATCTTCGGCTCGAAAGGACAATAGATAGATAGATAGATAGAATACCAAGATTATACAAGACATGTAAAAAGAATAGGGTTTGATGACGTTCACATTAATCAAATTGAGAGTGACGCACTATGCGGCAAAACGTACGGAAAGAGTTAAAATACAAATATCTCACAAACAATTCCAAGAGAAATATCCTAACATTTACTCACAATATTATTAAACTGTATTGTTGTTTTATTAAATAATTAATACTATAATGCAATGCAATGCAATGCAATGCAATGCAATGCAATACAATGCAATACAATACAATACAATACAATACAATACAATACAATACAATACAATACAATACAATACAATACAATACAATACAATACAATACAATACAATACAATACAATATAATATAATATAATATAATATAATATAATATAATATAATATAATATAATATAATATAATATAATATAATATAATATAATATATATAATATTTAATATCACTGTTAAAGACAGAGATTGAATGTCATGAAATAAGTTGATCCTAATATCAATCATTAGACTATTCAAATCAAACGTACTATCAACATGAGACATAAAAACAACGCATTTGAAAATAAATGTCTAAGGAAATATTTGGTATACTGTGGAGCAAATTCAAAAGAAATGAGGAAATTAGAGAAATCGTCAATTAACCACTACTATCATCTGCAACGTTGGACATGTGATGAGAAGAGATCATAACTGAATACCAAAGCAAACCCTCATGTGGGAAACAACAGGTAGGAGAAAAAGAGGCTGACCCAGAGAGACACTGAGAAGAACATTGATCAGAGAGGAAAAATCAGCAGGAATCAGTTTCACTTTTTGGCCATGTAATGAGAAGGGAACAGCTGGAATATATAGAGGGAAGAGATAGAGGGAAGCAGAGAGAAAAAATAATAGACAGCTTAAGAGAATGGCTTGGCAGAAGGTCAACAACAGAAATGATAAATAACAGTCGAGATCGAGAGTTGTGGAGAGACATGATCACCTATGCCAGCAGGTATGGTACTTGATAATAATAAATATAAATTATATAGTCTCAACAGAATATATCCTTCAGTGGCGGGTGAGACAAAAAGTTTTGGTCAGACCTTGTGGGGATTGGTTGGGGGATTGGGGAGAACAGATTCCGTATGTGAATTTACGAGAGCATACAATTATGATAGACAAAGAGTACGGGATCAGATATGAAACACACATCACATGTGTAAGTCATTTACTCTGTATGTGTTTTCTTATGGCTTTTCAGAACTCTATTCTCAAGAAAACATTCACCACAGACATCACATGTATAAGGTTTCTCCCCTGTATGTGTTCTTTTATGTCTTTTTAGATGCTGAAGTTGAGCAAAACATGCACCACACACATCACATGTGTAAGGCTTCTCATCTGTATGTGTTCTTTTATGTATTTTTAGTGATCCAAGTTGAGCAAAACAAGCACCACATATATCACATATGTAAGGCTTCTCCCCTGTATGTGTTCTCTTGTGTCTTTTTAGATGATGAAGATGAGCAAAACATGCAGCACATATATCACATTTGTAAGGCTTTTCCCCTGTATGTGTTCTCTTGTGTATTTCTAGTTTTGAAGTTTGAATAAAACATGCAGCACACACATCACATTTGTAAGGTTTCTCCCCTGTATGTGTTCTCTTGTGTATATTTAGTGCACCAGGTTGAGCAAAACATGTAGCACATACATCACATGAGTATGGCTTCTCCCCTGCATGTGTTCTCTTATGTATTCTCAGCGCTCCGGGTTGAGCAAAACCTGCACCACACACATCACATGTGTAAGGCTTCTCCCCTGTATGTGTTCTCTTATGAATTTTTAGTGCTCCAGGTTGAGCAAAACATGAACCACACACATCACATTTGTAAGGCTTCTCCCCTGTATGTGTTCTTTTGTGTTCTTTTAGTGTTTTATGTTGACCAAAACATGCATCACACACATCACATATGAAAGGCTTCTCCCCTGTATGTGTTCTCTTGTGTCCTTTTAGATAATGAAGTTGAGCAAAACATGCACCACATACATCACATTTATAAGGCTTCTCCCCTGTATGTGTTCTCTTGTGTGTTTTTAGATGATGAAGTTGAGAAAAACATGCACCACAAACATCACATGTGTAGGGCTTCTCCCCTGTATGTGTTCTCTTGTGTCCTTTTAGATGATGAAGTTGAGCAAAACATGCACCACATACATCACATGTGTAAGGCATCTGCCCTGTATGAGTTCTTTTGTGTGTTTTTAGATTTGAAGTTTGAGTAAAACCTGCACCACAAACATCACATTTGTGAAGCTTCTCTCTAGTATGTGATTTCTTGTGTGCTCTTTTATTAGCTCTGTCCCCATCATAAGCATGATCATCACAAGTAATTGAATGAAACAACTTTTCATTTTGTGGCATTTGATCTGGCTTGTTTTTAGTTTTCTGAAATTGGAGATTGGAATCTTGATTGCAGTCGTAGTCTTGACTTACCTGAGAACAAATGGTGATTTAAATGTTACAAGAGATTATGACATAATATTGATGAAATAGCTGTTGGTTTTGCATTAATAATTTCTTTACTGAGATGTTTAAAATGTCTCACTTTTTGACAATAATTAACATATGTAAGTGATAATATGAGAGGGTGAAAGTCCCACTCTTAAAACAATAATCAATACAGGAAAATTTTGATTTAAATAAAATAGGTGAATATTCCAATATTTTTTAGTTGTAATTGTGTACTTTACCTCAGGATTATCAATATAGACAAAAGGTCCATGTTTAGGGCAGTTTCCTTTATATTTTAGTTGACAATTCTCACAATCTAAATACAGAAATTAGTTATCTATAGATATTGTTATTATATAAACAAATACGACAAGATGAAATGGGGCACAAAGTATGAAATAATAGCCAGCAATAACAAATCTATTAAAAAAGACATGCCAGAGTCAACTAAAAGTAGACAGTGTGCCTGAACCCTTAACTCTCCTTGGATACTTGGTGTGTCATAAATTTAAGTGATTTCTCTATTTTTGTTGTCACCAATCCATTTTCTACTTAGAACATTCCACTTTCAGCCTTTATGCCTAAGTGGTTAGTGCATTCACTACTAAACAGAAAAGCCCAAGTTTGATTCCAAGATGAGGCAAATATTTTCAGATTAACAAGGCTGTGGAGTTCACCCAGCCTCTAACATTGGGTACTAGAGATTATCTTCAAAGGGTGGCCTGGAGTGATAACATCCATTGGAAGTGAGGAAAAAATGGGCCACTGGTAAAGAAAAATGTGATCACTAACACCATATTCCCCAAATGCCTAGCAAGGCGTGGTGGAACCTTTACTTTACATTTCACTGTTTTCTCTTGTAATATGATTTTGGACAATCTATTAGATTACTGACATTGTCCTTCAGAGCCTTGTTTCATATTTCTTACACCTCCGAAGTCGGAGTTATCTGCCTGTGCGGTGAGGGACCCCTGTGCACACGGCTGCCAGGGAAAAATGGATTAACACGCAAAATTCAGTTCCTAGTCTCTAGGGACTTCGTCAGAGTTGAAAGCTGGCGAACGCAACAACAACAACAGCATATTTCTTACTGAATTATAGAGCTCTTTGTGTTGGTCTAAGTTGTCAGTTATGACTTTAGAAATGTTAACTTTTGTGATGTGATCTGTGTATGAGATGCCTATGATCATATGATAAAGAAACAATTTCAACATTCTTGAATTTTTATTTGTATAATTATGTATTTAAGACTCCTTTTCTTCTTCAGTGTTTGGCTACTTCTATGCATTTAGATATTTAAACCAAACTGGGTCACAAACAAGACTATGTGTATCATGTTCACAAGTTGTCCATAATTCTTTCATGTTTCTGTGGGCCATATGTATATTTTTCGGATGTTACAGTGCTGTAATCCTGTAATATATGCTCTGGAGTCTGGATTCCCATGATCAAATGTTGCTAAATCACCAAGTCCTATCTTGTGAAGGTCTGATCTGATCAACTGAACTGCAAAACCCAGAAGATGGATGTTTTTTATAAAGTTGGGTTTTTTTTCCCATTAAAATAATCATTAACACATCTATACAATTTTGTATCAAAACAACACATACACTCTCTATGGTTGGAAAGAAATCAGATCTTTGTGTGCTAGAGAGGAATCTGAGAAGTAAATTGCATTGTTTACTTGTGGGTGAAGTCCATGCCAGATGCACCGCACCATCAGCAACTTTACCCAAAATGAGTTTACCTATCTTTAGGTTAACTCTTTCCATATGGAAGCTTTTTTTGAAGCAACAGAAGGATTTAAGAGACAAAATTTTGCATGTTTTTAAGAATCAATCTACATATTTATATAAAATCTAACATATAATATGTTATATATGAATTTTTTTATAATTGAACAAGGAATTATAATTCACCAATACTAAGATGATAAAAAACATGTAAAAATAATGTGGTTTGATGACAGTTCACACTAGTCAAACTGAGAGTGGCACACTATGTGGTGAAATGTACACAGCAATCGGCATGGTGCACAGTGCTATGAAATATACAGAAAGAATTGATGCTAACTGTCTGCATCCAGATGGATCTGTCCAGATGCATGCTATTCCAAGCCACTATATTCATATCAAGAACCTTCATGACATGTATAAGACATTTTTTTTTGCTGAAGATTGTATTTCCATTTAGGATGTCTTTGTTAAATTGATCCTGCATTCAGCACAGGTTTCTTATTCTCCCATATATGCACAGACATTCACACATTATTTTTTAAAAGTTGTATTTGTTTACTAGTCTGTATTATTACATGTTGTACCATGTCAAATACTATGTCAATGAAGATGTCCTAGAGTCCTCTTGAAGTTGTGAATATTTTTCACATAAAATAAAATAAACAATCGCTAGAACTAAAAAAAAAATACTATATACAAATTATGAATAAAGATTCTATTGATGACAAGTATAAACTTACATAGAACACTTTCCTTCTCAATAAAAGATACTGAAGTAGTGCTTGCAGCCTTCATGATAGTAGCCATATTACTTTCATCCATTGTGTTCTCTTCCTCCTTCACTACCTGTCTCTACAAACAATTGTAAATACTTTTACAATAGGTCACAGTGTAACTTTATACAATTAAATAGAGAAAACACTAGTTCTTGCCTCTTCAATTCTGAAGCTAGATCATTCATGCAATATTTATAGGCCACATTTTATTTTCTATTCATGTTGATATCTTTCTAGATATCTGAACTGCTGTATGTGCTAATAAACTTGCAAAAACTAGAGGTTTGTTGTTAAAGCACAGTGTCCTGGCTTCTTTACTTCTCAACAATATAGGACAAACTAGATCTGTAAATTTACAATAAATCAATATTCAATCTTCTAAAAGTTTGCATGGCTGAAGTTTTTTTTTCTTCACTTCCTCTTGTACCCATACAAAGTTCTGGTTTTTGCTCTTTTGGCAGCTTCAATCATTGCCAAAAGATATTGCAGTATTATTTCTTTAATGTTGTCTGTCCATCTTACTCTGAACATCAGTCTCTTACTCTTCATCATCTTCCTTATGTTTCATTGTGATTTGTTGTTGCTGTTACCTTCATTATTTAAGGCTCTGGCCTGCTTTCACGATTTTCTTACACTCTAAGTTTAGACTTTTTGTGTTTTCCTCCCAGCATTTCCTTGTGATCTGCTTCACTGTATACTTGTATTATTTTGCAGCAGCTACTTTAAGTGAAATGTTTGCTTCAGTTGTTTGTTACCTCTCCACTAGCTCTCTGGCTTCACACATTTTGTTCTGAAACTCTTGTACTTCTTTCCTCCAGTAAGGTTTGTAATTTTTTCTTGGACTCCTGGGAATCAACTCAATGGCTGCCAGCAATATTGCTTTGTTGAGGTTTTTAATCATTGGCTTCATTTTGTTGCTGCACACATTGATGGCTTCACAGTACAGGTCAGATAGCATTGTAAATTTGTCCAAGTCAGCTTTCTTGTAATTCCTACAAGGCAATAGTTTTATTTTTCTTGGGAACATGTCCCATGTTTATCTCCAACTTGATTGGCCTGTGGTCCCTATCAGCTAGTTGGTCAAGTATGTATCTGCTAATTTTGTGTTTTAGATCTCCTGTTGCAAAGTCAAGGTCTGGAGTGAAGGAAGTATGCCACCTTCAGGAGTAGACTTGGTTTGTCATCTGACCTATTTATCAAGTGAATATTTACATCTATCTCTACTTCATCTCTCCTGGTGTCTGTATCTGGATATCCCCATCTTTCAGACCTACAGTTGAAATCATCAGCAAATAAACAATTCTAGCTTGTTGTTTCCCTATTTGATTGTAACAAATTCTTTTAGTGGGTGGAAGTAAAAAATGTCAGATCTAATTATTCATGGTTGTGGCCATCAGACTCATGCCAATCTTTCTTTTAATCTTCAAGATTTGAAGATCACAAAATTGAACTGCCATCACCTCAGTTTTGATATCTTCTCTAAAACTTGCAGTGCAATAGCAAATACACCCATCCAGTGAGCTACAGACAATAGGCAAAAAGGGCAAGACTATCATACAAAACAAGGTAGAAACAAGTTACAAATAAACAAGTTTAACTCAATCAACCATCATCCAAGGCACCCATAGTCATAATTTTCACAATCAGAAAAAGTGGCTACAGGCTCTTGAGCCACATTCACACACCCCCCCCCCCCACACACACAAAACAATCCATGCCAATAAATGTCTCTGTGAAGAGAGCACAGACCCAGGAATATCTTAAGAGCAGTAACACCCATGTCAATCTTCAATATCAAGCTTGACCCAATGACAGAGACATACAACAATAGCTGGTGGAAGAGTTAACATGAGAGAGTGAGAGAGAGAGGGAGAAGAGAGAGAGGGCGAAGAGAGAGAGAAAGAAAAAGAGTATATAGAATTAGAGAAAGTGAGTGAGAAATAGTTTAAAGAGCTGTATCTGTTTCAAATAAATTATGGAATCAAGCTGTCATGACCAGAGGCACTACTGCTCACAATTCTCTAGATGGCTATGATCATTTATTTTTTCCTGGTGTCTTTATTTAAGTACTACCTCAGGAATGTTTAGCAGCATCTCTAGTGGTGTCTTATTGATTGTTTCTCTGGAGTGTTTTGTTAATCTTTCCTTCTTGACCAAGTTATGGGATAAGCATTTTATACTTATGTAAGGTTTACTGCATACTTTCACTTTTGTTAATTAGAACACTATGTTTTGCTTATATTTGTGTGCACCTTTTTGAAATCTATCTTGAAAATTTATCCATGAATCCCTACAACCATATACATGTTAATGCAAGCATAGAAGAATCTCAAATATTTCTAAATTTACAGGAAGAATTAATAAAAGTAACAATAAATGAGAAATTGGAATTTAAATTAAAAAATGGCTACCAACAGTTCTGGATACAAAAACAGGTACTAAAACTTGATCGTGGATTATGGACAATAATATAAATGTACTATGTTCCTTCAGCCACTCATGTGCTGCGGGGGCCTGAAAGGGGAGTAAAGACTAGTGGCACTGTTCTCTACCAGACATGTTCGTAAGAGGCGAGAAAGGAGGGTTGGGCATGGGACTGGCTATTCCATACTGTACAAAAATAAGCCGAAAAAAATATTCACAAACATGGACAAGTCAAAGAAAAGAATAAAAGTAAATCCGCCATCCAGGAAAGATAAAGGCTCTCTGTCTAAGAGATGTATGTCGCAAGCCAGAGAAAGCCATAAGCAGTTTTTGTCTACCAGGAAATCATCCAGAATTGGCACCTGGAATGTACGTACCCTATTAATGCAGTTAGCAATAACCAAATAAAATTAGGAGACACATACTGCGGAAGCCAACTGAGAATATTACACAACAGGCCCTTTTTTTGGAATCCCCAGAGGAAAAGACAAAGAGGAAGACCAAGGAATTCTTGAAGAAGACAGACAGAAGCAGAGATGAAGATGATGGGGAACACATGGAATGATCTTAAAAGAATGGCAAGAAACAGAATGACTTGGAAAGTGTTTGTTGAAGACCTATTCTCCACTGGGAGCTGAAAGTGTTTGTTGAAGACCTATGCTCCACAGGGAGCTGAAAGTGTTTGTTGAAGACCTTTGCTCCACTGGGAGCTGAAAGTGTTTGTTGAAGACCTATGCTCCACTGGGAGCTGAAAGTGATTGTTGAAGACCTATTCTCCACAGGGAGCTGAAAGTGTTTGTTGAAGACCTTTGCTCCACAGGGAGCTGAAAGTGTTTGTTGAAGACCTATGCTCCACAGGGAGCTGAAAGTGTTTGTTGAAGACCTATGCTCCACTGGGAGCTGAAAGTGTTTGTTGAAGACCTATGCTCCACTGGGAGCTGAAAGTGTTTGTTGAAGAACTTTGCTCCACAGGGAGCTGAAAGTGTTTGTTGAAGACCTTTGCTCCACAGGGAGCTGAAAGTGTTTGTTGAAGACCTATGCTCCACAGGGAGCTGAAAGTGTTTGTTGAAGACCTATGCTCCACTGGGAGCTGAAAGTGTTTGTTGAAGACCTTTGCTCCACAGGGAGCTGAAAGTGTTTGTTGAAGACCTTTGCTCCACTGGGAGATGAAAGTGTTTGTTGAAGACCTTTGCTCCACAGGGAGCTGAAAGTGTTTGTTGAAGACCTATGCTCCACAGGGAGCTGAAAGTGTTTGTTGAAGACCTTTGCTCCACAGGGAGATGAAAGTGTTTGTTGAAGACCTTTGCTCCACAGGGAGCTGAAAGTGTTTGTTGAAGACCTATGCTCCACAGGGAGCTGAAAGTGTTTGTTGAAGACCTTTGCTCCACAGGGAGCTGAAAGTGTTTGTTGAAGACCTTTGCTCCACAGGGAGCTGAAAGTGTTTGTTGAAGACCTATGCTCCACAGGGAGCTGAAAGTGTTTGTTGAAGACCTATGCTCCACAGGGAGCTGAAAGTGTTTGTTGAAGACCTATGCTCCACAGGGAGCTGAAAGTGTTTGTTGAAGACCTTTGCTCCACAGGGAGCTGAAAGGTAGAAGAAGAAGATGTTCCTTCATCACTTTTAGTAGAAGATGGATTCAGTTTGGCAAACACAAATCTGTTAACTAAGAAAAGAAACCAAATGTAAATAGCTAATTTTGTTTATTTAAGACTGCTGCTGCTGCCAAAGCTGAACTTTAGACAATTGAGAAGAGAGCATCAGATTCAACCTCCTTATTGGAATTTTTGTTAATTTGCATTTTTTATTATAATATTGTCTTCCATTATATTGATACTTTTGTGTGTAATGTTACTTTGATTTTAATCAGAAATAAAGGAAAAAGTCAGCTTGCAAGCACTGCAAAAGAATATGGCATGGTGAGCCCTTATCTCTCTCTCTCTGTGATCAAGACTCAATCAGAGTAGGATTTTAGACTCTCTCATGAAGTCAGCTGTCTGTTTAAGTAAAAGTAAAGTAAAGTACCCCCGTCACGCCAAGTGGTGTATAGGGAATATGGTGTTAGTGACCATATATTTTACAGACCCTCGGCACATGATTTTTGGGGTAATGTGGTCGGTATTACGCCCGTGCCGCTTCACTTTCCCTGAAAAAAATCAGGTACCCATTAAAGGCTGGGTGAACCCGGAAGCCGTCGGTTGGGATTGAACCCTACCTCTTGCCCTCTGTAGTCTAGTTCACTAACCACTGAGCTATCACGGCTCCCAGAACAAAAAACATAGACCTACTCAACTCTTTCTGTACGGACGCATTTTATCAATGCAACAACTTGTCGAACAGCTTCTCTCGTGGCTAATTCTACCAATGTTTGACAATCACATGGCCACAGAATGAACAAGTGAGGCCCACTGATCCATGGGTTTTCCATCCTTTTTCATGAGTATTTTATCTTCTAAGTTTTGCCTTAGTTTAGTCTCAAATGATGTTATACCATTCCATATACATGCTCTCCATGATGTGTGATTACTTGCCAGATGTTAGCAGTCATTTTCACAGATGGAGGAGTCATTCAGAGATGATTTATATATATATCTCTACATCGTAGTTTAGGTCTGTCGATTTGTCTTTTTCCATAAATTAGTTCATCATATAGTATTTGCTTGGGGGTGCGTTTTTCTTCTATTCGCTGGATGTTTCCCAGCCATCTTAGACCTCGACTTTTGAGCATTGACATGATTGTTGGGGTCTTAGCACATTGCAGTACAGTTAAGTTGGTAATTTTGTCCTGCCATTTGATGTGCACTATTCTGTAGAGACATCGCATGTGGAAGACATTTAGTCTTTTTTCGTGATTTGAGTATGTTGTCCAGGTTTCAGATCCATATGAAAGTGTGCTAAGCACACAAGTTTGATATATTAAGAGTTTGGTCTTTAGTTTTAGTTTCATGTTGTTCCAGGCCCTTTCTGTGAGTTTGCCAAAAGTCGTAGCTGCCTTACCAATTCTGCTGTTTATTTCATCACCAAGAGAAGTGGTTTGCGTAATTGTGGATTCAAGATACATGAATTTCTGAACTGATTCTAGTGGACAATCTTTTAAAGTGATTAAAAAAGGTTTGATGTCACCTTGACATAGTATTACTGTTTTCTGAACATTAATTGACAGTGAACAAAGGTTGCATGCTTTGTCCAGGTTGCAACAATAATGAAGCAGAAATAAAAGCATTAGAAACAGCAACATACCCCCTGAATACTGCTTTTGATACCACACTATCACAGAAAAGAAATTAGTTATTTATATTTACTGATTCCAAATCTGCCTTGTAAGTGCTAGGAAATAACACAAACAAACCAGAACTGACACAGCTCACCATAGACATAGCTCACCTCATTATAACACACGTGGCATAAGGCTAGTGATGCAATGGATCCAAGGAACTCCAACACACCAGGAAATGATAAGAACATTTCATTATAAGAACATGGGACAGATACATTAGTTAAGAGAGGATCCAGACTGACACAATTTAACACTGTCATCTCATTAAACACAGCCAAACAGATCATAAACTCTAACAGTAGCGAAGATTGACTGAATCGATGGACCATGGTAAAAACAGGGAGAGATCTTTTAAAATACATGTCAAGGTCAAATCCCCATGACAACATTAACAGCCTAAAAAGAAGAGACCAAACCACCATCTTCAGAGTGAGAAATGGTCATGTATCATTAAACAACCATCATCATCATTGATAGCCATCTCCGCATGGAAGGCTGACTACCATAGAGTGCCCTTCCGCTCTGTCACTTGCTTTGATAGTGCAGGTTGTCATAGGTTGACTTGTCCATCTTTTGATGTTCCTCATCCATGTTAGACTTGGACTGCTTCATTTTCCTTGTATTTTCCCTTTCAAGTTAATCTTAGTAGGCTGCTGTGTGTTAATGTCATTTTAATGTCTTTTAACATGCCCCAAAAATCTCATTTGTCTTGTTTGAATTGTGTTTAGTAGTTCTCTTTTCATTTTTAGTTGTTTTAAAACTTTATTTTTTGTGTTCTTTTCTTTCCATCCATTTCTCCCTATTCTTCTATAAATCCACTTTTCATTAAACAATTACTTCAATAGAATACAATGAAACCAAATTCCAGCATGTCCATTTTGTGAACACCCACATGAAACAGTAGAACATCACATTTTTGACTGTCTAAAGCTCACTGACATCAGAGCAACTCTAATTCCTCAAAGACCTGATAAATAGAACACCTTGTACGGAACAACAAGCGAAGTCAGAAATTCCTGCAGATATCACTACATGGCATTGGGCTGAAGGCTGTCAACTCACAGGCTTCTGGAACCATAACAACAAGCCAGAAGAAAAAAATAAAGCCCACCAAAAATGGATCAAAGTTGTGGACAAATGTACAAACATGAGTGGGGAGGGAGAATTAACAAATGGTTACAGATAGATAAAAAATTGGTGACACCTGTACAAACATACAGGGGCAGAGAAAAATTGCAAAGGTATAACAAGTTGGGGATAAATTTACAATCAATAAGGAGTAAAGGGAGAGTTGCAGAAGTAAATAGTTGAGGCTATTGTACAAAAATAAAGGGCTATAGAAAAAGATACAGACATAACATCTGGATACAACATGCAATCATCTAAGGTTATAGGAAAAATGGTAGACATAAAAAGTTAGGGACAATTGTACAGACTTTGAAGGGTTGGAAAAAATCTACAGATAATAGACACATACAGAAGTGTAGGCACAAGGTTAGAAATAAAACAATAGTGAAGTCAATGCAAAATTAAATAATAGAAGAGATGACAAAACACATATCAACAGTCACATATAAACAATTGAAACTTATTTGTGACTACACAAGGCACCAGAGAGAGAATTCACATCATATTACAGATGATGGCTTGTACAAGGATTGGTGAAACAGAACCATCCTGACTCTACATCTTTGTGGTGCCTCTAGTATCAGACTTACCAATCTTGTCTGACCAAGAGAGTAGAGATTGAGAAACTTTAAATATTGCATAAATTTTAGGAAAATAAAATTATTATAAATCCAGAGACTCTGAAGTACAAGAAGTACTACTATTGACCTTTCGAGCCGTAGCTGGCCCATAGGGCGTAGACCAAGATACTCCTTCTCCTATCTGAATTTTTGTTCTAGGAGTTTTCAATTCTTTTAAAGATATTTTATCAAATCTTGCCATTTGTCTCTGTTCTGTGCAGGCAGCTCTATCTCATTGAGGGAGCCGATTCCTGCTGCTCTTGCATTTCTCATCAATGTTCTTCTCAGTGTCTCTCTGGGTCTCCCTCTTTTCCTCTTACCTGTTGTTTCCCATATGAGGGCTTGCTTTGCTAATCAGTTATTATCTCTTCTCATCACATGTCCAAAATATGACCATCGTCTTTTCTTTATTACCGAAGATAGTGGTTGATTGGTGATTTCTCTAATTTCCTCGTTTGTTTTGAATTCGGTCCATCCTATACCAAGTATTTTCCTTAGACATTTATTTTCGAATGCGTTCAACTTTGTTTCTATATCTCTTGGTGTTTTCCAGCTTTCACATGCATACATAAGGGTTGATAGTACATTTGATTTGAATAGCCTAAGTTTTGTGTTTGTGCTGATGAGTTTTGATTTCCACAACTTTTCAAGGCTTCTGAAAGACACTGCTGCTTTAGCTATTCTGATTCTAATTTCTTTACTTGTATCCCCTTCTCAATCAATGTGACTTCCAAGATAGATAAAGTGATCGATCTCTTCCACTGGTTTGTTTTCCATGTATATTTTGTAATCTGTTGGAATTAAACTTTTCATGACTTTTGTCTTTTCATTATTGATCTCAAACCCAATTTTGCTGGCTATTGATGATAGTTCATTTGTGTTTTCCTACATCGTTTTTATCTGACTGCTGATGAGAACTATGTCATCAGCAAAGTTGAGGTCCTCCAAATGGTCTCTTTTATCTATTTGATGCCTTTATTACCAGTACAGCATTTCTTCATTATGAAGTCCATAACAACACCAAATAGCAAGGGTGATAAAATACATCCTTGTTTAACCCAGTTTCTATTGAGAATCCTTTCTCTGTTCGAACTGCACATGTGTAACCATCATACATGTCTTTGATAATATTTATGATTTTTTATGGTAAGCCATATTGCTTCAGAATTTTCCACAAAGAATCTATATGAATACTATCAAATGCTTTTTTGAAGTCGATGAAGTTAAGTACAAAAGGTTTTTGCTTTTCAATGTGTTCCTCCAATATACGTCGTAGAGTAAAAATGTGGTCAAGGCAGCTTCTCCCTTTTCTAAACCCAGCCTGTTCTTCACGTATTACTGTATCTATTGAATCTTTTTTTCTATTTAGGATGATTTTGCACAATAACTTTGAGGCAAATGACAAAACCTTCCAGGCATGTCGTAAGAGGCGACCAAGGAGATTGATCGATGGCTTGACAAGCTGTCATTGTAAAAAGCATTGTTATGGAAACAGAACCATAGATTTTAGAAGCAGTGATTCTGCAATATGTGCCATTTTGGCACGCAAGGTTTCTGTTTTTGAGATTGTAATTTTGCCCTATGTGCCATCTTCGGCTCGAAAAGGACAGTAGATAGATAGATAGAACTGACAAAAGTGTCACACCTCTCCAGTTGTTACAATCTTTAAGATTGCCCTTTTTTGGAATCTTAATAATGATTCCTTTTTTCCATTTATGAGGCATCTTCTCTGCTTTCCAAGTGATGTTGAACATTTTCTGGAGATGTATTAAATTATGGCTATCAATTGCTTTGAGGATCTCAGCTGTTAATATATCCTCTCCAGCAGCCTTGTTGTTGGCCATACGCTTTAAGGTGGTTTCTATTTCACCCAAGGTAAAGGCATCTAAATTGACATCTAATTCTGCTGCTGGTGTTTCAGCTTCAAAATCTATTAAACTGTGGAGTAGTGGACGGTTAAGAATTTCTTTGAAGTGTTCAACCCAACGAGCTTTTATGTCTGCACTTGTTGTTAGCATTAATCCAGATTTGTCTAGAATTGGTGTTCCACTGGATGTAAAGGTGTTTGTCAGCATCTTTTGTACAGTATAGAGAGTAGTATCAGGTCTACGTTTCATTAACAACATCGTTTTTACGATAGCGGCTTGTTAAACCTCTGATCAACGGTTCTACACCAAGCTGGAGAAAAATAATTCATCCATCTTGAATACAACCGGAAACAAGAAATAACACCACACAAATTTCCCACCATTTATTTCTGGATATGAACTTGGCATTTTCTTGTCCAGAGGCCAATGTTTTATTCTAGACCATCCAGACTCCTGATCTGTCAATATCTTATGGTCATGTGAACTATGTACTATACACTATAATTTCTTCTGTCACATTTTTTAGAAACTTCATAATCATAAAGTTTCTTTTGTAGAGCTGATTTCCTTTAGTGTCTTTATATAATAATAAGACTAAAGAATTAAATACCCCCTCTTCCCCCAACCCCCTCGATGCTGAAAGGCAAATGAGGAAGAGATGTAGAAAGTATCAACACAACATAGAATTAAGGCATTTGTTTTGTATGTCTCTACTTTTGTAGATTTTCAAGACACAGTAATTAACCACCACTTCACTACACACCATCTACTACACTTGTATTAAGGTAAATGCTGTTTTAGGTGTTTCACAACTTTTCTGCATGTGTTTTATTGTCAGTTATAATGTTCCCATTTTACATTAGACAAGCACTACATAAAAGACATGTTAGACTTTTCTCTAGTTTGTGTTCTCAAATGTACTTCTATTTAGCTATTGATTAAAAGCTGCACCACATATATCAAATCTGTATGTCTTCACTCCTGTACATGTTCCTTTCTTTGTGTGTATTTCAATTGTTACCATGATCAAAACAAGCTTCACATATAAGACATTTCCCTTGAATGTATTCACTTATGACTAATTAAACATTAACTATTAGAAAAATATGTAACAAGCATTTCACATTAACAATGCTTCTCCCCTGTATGTCATCTCCAATATGGTATCTTCTTCTTAGTCTTCTTCCTTTAACTGGGTGTGTGCATTGTGTCGCTTGTGGTCATGGTGGTTACATCTGTGCCTTTCAGCCCAACTCACCCATCTTGAGCATGGATGGGTAGATTTGATAAACAATTTTTTGCCCGGACAGCGGCCATTTAGGCCTGCTCTTTTCAACTTTGAACTGCTGAGGGTTCTTTAATATGTGAGAGTTCACAAGGGAATTGTGTTTTCATAATTTTCCAAGAGTGTTAGGCATATGACTACCCAGATACCATGAAGAAACCAAGGGCTTGATTTATAAATTGTGAATTGAACCTTAGATGGAAATTATTTCTCTGCTATAAGTGTTCTCTTGTGCCTTTTTCAGAGCATTATCTTAATAAAACAGGTCACACACAACATATGTATAGGTCTTTTACTCCTGTAAGTGTTCTCTTGTGTTCTTTTTGATGTTGAAGATTGATAAAATATGCAGCATATACATCACACGTGTAAAGCTTCTCCACTATGTTTTCTCTTCTGTGTTTTGAATTCTCCAAGTCAAGTAAAACATGCAGCATACACATCACACGTGGAAGTTTTTTACTCTGTATGTGTTCTTCTGTGGCTTTTTAGAGATATATTCTCAAGAAAACAGTCACCACACACATCACATGTGTAAGATTTCTCTCCTGTATGTGTTCTTTTGTGATTTTTTAGATTTTTAAGTTGAGGAAATCCTGCACCACATACATCACATGTGAAAGATTTCTCTCCTGTATGTGTTCTCTTGTGATTTTTTAGATTTTGAAGTTGAGGAAATCCTGTACCACATACATCACATGTGTAAGGTTTCTCTCCTGTGTGTGTTCTCTTGTGATTGTTTAAATTTTGAAGTTGAGGAAAACATGCACCACACACATTACATGTGTAAGGCTTATCCCCTGTATGTCTTCTCAAGTGTATTTTTAGATTTTCAAGCCGAGCAAAACAGGCACCACACAGATCACATGTGTAAGGCTTCTCCCCTGTATGTCTTCTCTTGTGATTTTTTAAATTTTGAAGTTGAGGAAAACCTGCACCACACACATCACATGTGTAAGGCTTCTCCCCTGTATGTGTTCTATTGTGTCTTTTTAGATTTGAAGTATGAGTGAAACGTGCACCACAAACATCACATGTGTAAGGCTTCTCCCCTGTATGTGTTCTTTTGTGACTTTTTAGATCATTATGTCGAGCAAAACATGCAGCACACATATCACATGAGTAAGGCTTCTCCCCTGTGTGTGTTCTCTTGTGTATTTTTAGACTTTCAAGTTGAACAAAAGATGCACTGCACACATCACATGTGTAAGGCTTCTCCCCTGTATGTGTTCTCTTGTGTATTTTTATATCAGTAGGTCGGGCAAAACATGCATCACACACATCACATCTGTAAGGTTTCTCCCCTGTATGTGTTCTTAAATGTCTTTTTAGATGACCAAGTTCAGCAAAACAAGCACCACACAGAAAACATATGTAAGGCTTCTCCCCTGTATGTGTTCTCTTGTGTGATTTTAGATGCTGAAGTTGAGCAAAACATGCACTACACATGTCACACGCATAAGGCTTCTCCCCTGTATGCATTCTCTTGTGTGTTTTTAGATATCCTCTTTCAGCAAAGCATGCACCACACATGTCACATGTGTAAGGCTTTTCCCCTGTATGTATTTTCAAGTGTCTTTTTAGAGGCCCAAGGTCAACAAAACATCCACCACACAGAACACACGTGTAAGGCTTCTGCACAGTATGTGTTCTCTTGTGTGTTTTTAAATGTTGAAGTTGAGCAAAACAGGCACCACACACATCACATGTGTAAGACTTCTTCTTTGTATGTGTTCTCTTGTGTCTTTTTAGATTTGAAGTTTGAGTAAAACTTGAACCACACGCATCACATGTGTAAAGTTTCTCTCTAGTATTCATTCTCCTGCATGCTCTTTTATTTACACAGTCACCACCATCAGTACAATCTTCACAAACAAGAGAATGAGGCATCTTTTCATTTCCTGGTATTTGATTAGACTTGCTTCTGGTATCCTGAAATTGAGGGTTAGAATCTTGACAGCAGTCTTCATTTTGACTTACCTGAGAACAAATGGAGGTTACAATGTTAAATGAGATCATGATATAATGTTGATGAAATAACTGTTGGATTGTACACCAATAATTTCTATGCTGAGTTTAAAGTTTCAAACTTTTTGTCTATAATTAACATCTATAAGTAATAATATATGAGATAATTATATCCAGAAATATAATCATAATTCATTCATTGGGTGCTATGTGTGTCCAAATTGAAGATTGCTAACATGAAGTGTCATTTTACTCTATCACTTATCTTGATGGCAAATGTTGCCATAGTTTCACCTGTCCATCAAAATGTCAAATGTCTTTTTCTAATTGTGTTAAGTAGTTTTTTTTTCATTTCCAGCTGATTCAGAACTTGCTTCTTTGTCTTCTTTTCCTTCAATCCAATTTTCCCTATTTTTCTACATTTCAAATTTTGTTGAAGACACCCCATCAAGGCCAGCTCCTTGTCATGGGGCTTAACAGTCACCAGGGATAGAAAACCAAGACTGGCCAGACCTTCCTACACACGAGGAAGACCACATTCTGCTCTAGCAAGTATAAGTGCTGAACACGGAGGCAATCAGTCAAAAGGCACACCAGAGCAATCAGGATGTCACACACCCAATGCCAATGAGGAGTGTGTCTATAACTGCAACTCGATACGGCACCCACCCTGTGATGGATACTAAGTAGGTGCAGTGCCAGACACTCAACCTTGAAAGGGCCCAACCACTATTACTGGATGTTCTCAACCACCCTGTGGTGTCAGGAGATGAGAGAATAGAGCTACTGGCCAATCAAAACTAAAACCACATAACTTTTTCTGGACCACTACTGACACATCGGCTCCACCTATTAAGTACTACAGGACCAAAACCAACACATCGACTAGGACAGAGTATGTTTGAATATTTTAAAGTAAAGTAACGATTCTGTATAAATATTCACAAATACTTGTACTCAATATCTAGAAGAAGCTTTATATAATTATTTCCCTTGATTAAGACATGATATTTTTCTTTGTTAAGTAGATAGATTGGTTTCTTCTATGTAAATGTGTGTTTATTTCTGACAGATAGTGGCCACACCCGCAACTACTTAGTAACTACTATTTCATTATTTGTGGACATAAATGCATTAAATAAAGTGTATTTTGAACCTCTAAAAATTTGATTTAGTTTGTGTAAAATATCAAGAAGAATGGACTAGCCAGGAAAATAGAGGTACATGAAATATGATATTTTGAATTGAAAATTACAGCCTTTGAATATTTTATACTATTTATAATAAATAATATATGTTTTTCCTTCAGATATCATCAATATATTTCTATTTTCATTTTCTTCATCCAGTTTCCTTTCCAGTGATGTATAACATGTACAACATCTAATTATATTATTGCATGAAATTGTAAAATGAAAAAGACATGTAATGGAGTTTTTTCTAAATTGAAAATTACTCTTGTCCAAACCTAAAGTAAACCTAATGTCCAGCCAGTCCAGAAAGAGTTATAAAAATACACTGGAATGCTGAAGGAATCAAGAACAAAAGAGTCTTAAATTTTCAATCATTTTTAATAATATGTCATTGATTGAGACCAATTATAGACCCACAACTAAGCGATGCTCAGATGGGCTTCAGGAGGAACAGAGGTTGCACAGATGCCCTATTTATCATAAAACAACTAGCGGAGAAAACAATAGAGCATAATAAAACACCATATACAGCTTTTATTGACCAAGAAAAGGCATTCGATAGGGTGGACAGGGAACAACTGTGGTCCGTATTGCCCTTGTACTGAGTGAGTCACCACCTAATAGAGATATGCAAGAGCCTCTATGAAAGTAGTCGCACTACAGTAAGATCTTCAGCAGGCTACTCTAAACATTTCACCATTAACTCTGGAGTAAGACAAGGCCGCGTGCTTTCCCCTTTACTTTTCATCACATATATGGACAATATATGCAAATTAGCATGCCCAATCAGAGGAAACATACCAACACGGATGATAACAAGCGATAGCACAAAAGAGAACAAAATATATGTACCAGAAAACAGCAGAAGAGAGAAAGAAATAAATGAAATACTATTTGCAGATGACTAAGTTCTGATACATGAAACAACTGAGAACCTGCAAGAACATATCAACAGGCTAAACAACACTTGTAAACAATACAACATGAAGATCAACATAAACAAAACCAAAGTAATGGCAATAGCGAGAAAGAAAGAAAAACTAAACATCATAATAGATAATACAACTCTGAAGCAAGTAGACAATTTTAAATATCTGGGTAGCACGTTAACACAAGACAATAACCAAGAGACAGAGATAGATATAAGGTGTAACAAAGCATGCCAAGTTATAGGCCAAGTATCAACACTATTGAAAAACAAAGCAATAACTACGGAAGCAAAAAGGGCAATATACAAATCAATTTTTCTACCAACTCTGTGCTATCAGTGCCAGAATTGGACACTGGACTCTAGAACAATAAGAAAGATAACGACCACCGAAATGAAATGTGTCAGAAGAATGACAGGAAACAGCTTAAGGGACAGAGTAAGAAACACTGACCTGAGGAAGAAACTTGAAATTGAACCAGTCATCGAATACATAAAGAATAAAAAACGATGGTCTTACATCATTACGTGCTATACATTTTCAAAAAATATGTTGATCATCATTTTCAGAAGGATGTGTACTTCCAGCATATGGTGGATAGGCGGCAGGAATCATTGAATGCTATGTATGAAAAGTGTTCCTTGTTGCAGTTTCCTTATATACCAAGTCTGGCTTGTTGCAGGAGCTACTGAGTCAACAAGTTCTCTGTGCACACCGTGAGCTGTGTGTCTCATCCGTTTTGATCATGTTTCGATATTCAATTTGTTTACGATGAATGATGATATAGTATGACAGGGAACCGTTGGATGTGTTCACTTTCTGCATGGTTTTGCCTTATGTCTTTTGGAGTGTGCTGAGACTGCTATGATGGGGACTACAGTTACCTTTCTTTGTTTGGGAGATGAGATATTAATTTGGATGATTACGCTGGCATGGGCAGTTGAGCAATTATGGATTTTAATTTGTTTGCAGTGATACCGGGGCCTTCCATAACTAAAGAACCAATACATAAAGAAACAACAGATAAATTGGTTCAGCCACATAACAAGACAAAAAGAACTAACAATGACTCAAAGAGCCATAAACAAACGCTATGAAAATGCCAGATTAAGAGGAAGACTGGGAAAGAGATGGATAAAGGGAATACTAGAGTCACTAGAAGGGATAACACCAGAAGAGGCCAACAGAAGAGTAAAGAATTGCAGATTGCATCTCCCCTCGACGCCATCGGCAATGAAGGAAGGATAGAAGAAGAAGATAACTGTATTCTAGAACTCTTTCTAGGTTTTTTCTGTATCCACTTTTTTATTTTGTGCGTTTCCTCTGCTAATAATCATAATTTTAGTTTTTTTTTATATTTATATCAAAATGTTCTTTGCTTGTCTTGTTTATTTTGTCCATTCTTCCGTATTTTTGCCATTAATATGGTAACATCAGCATTTCTTAGATTATTCATTTTATATACCCATTTGAGAACACCCAAAGCATAATGAGAGTGATGGATACCACCAACTATCAAGGAGGGATCAAGTCATCATACTTCACCTACGCACTGGCCACAATAGAATGAGAAATCACATGTTTACCAAATTCAAAATAGGTACAACCAGCCTATGCCACTGTACACTGGACAATATGACTACAAAACATGTTCTACAGGATTGCCCCAGTACACAGTCTTGAGAAGAGCAATGTGGTCCACACCAACCTCCCTGGAAGAGAAACTATATGGGGCAATCGATTCACTTAAACAGACAGCTGACTTCACGAGAGAGTCTGGAATCCTACTCTGATTGAGTCTTGATCGCAGAGAGAGAGAGAGGTATACCCATTAATATTTAGTCATGACATCCCCATGAATTTAAAGATCTGATCAGTATATACGTTGAATAGACATGGTGATAGAATGCAACCCTGTTTTGTATCTCTTTTTATGTCTATAGTTGCACAGTTCTCAATGTATTTTATCATAGTTGTTTGTTCACAGTATAGCCATAAATAAAAATATTTAAAAATATATAAAAAATTAATTAAAATATTTCAATTTTTTTAGTTAGTCTCTAGTTCGAACTGGTGTCATCGCAGTTGGGGCATTCCCATATCTACTATGAAACCCATTCCTTCATTTTCTTAGCTGTAATTATGTACTTTACCTCAGGATTATCAATATAGATTAAAGGTCCATGTTTAGGGCAGTCTCCGTCATATTTTAGCTGACAATTCTCACAATCTAAATACAGAAATTAATTATCTATACATATTGTTATTATATAAACAAATATGACAAGGTGGAATGGGGAATAAAATATGAAACAATAGCCAGCAATAACAAATCAAATAAAAAAGACATGCCAGAGTCAACTAAATATAGACAGCATGACTGATCCCTTAGTTCTCCTTGGATATCTTGGGGTGTCTATTATTTAAAATTGTTCCTTGTCTATTCTTTGTTGCCACCAATCCATTTCCTTTTCTGCACATTCCACTAATAGACTTGGTACCTCAGTAGTTAGTGCACTCACTACTAAATAGAAAAGGTCCAACTTTGATTCCCAGATCAGACAAATATTTTCAGACCAACAAGGCTTTAGAGCTCACCCAGCCTCTAACATTGGGTACCAGGTCTGGGAAGTAAGGGTGGTATGTAGGTATAACATCCATAGGAAGGCAAAATAATGTCCTATTGATCAAAGAAAAAACATATGGTCACTAACATCATATTCTCCATATTCCTAGCAAGGCATGCAGATATATTTACTTGATATTTCACTGTTTCTTCTAGTAAGATGACTTTGGATAGCCTATTAGATCATTTGACATTGTCCTTAAAAGCCTTAATTCATATCTCTAATAAATCTAAATTATGGTCAAAATATGCATTTATATGACCAATAAAAACAGTGTCAGAATGTTCAGAATGGATATTGAAATTAACTTGAATGTCAAAAATGCATGCCAGGAAAAAATATGACATGTCATAAAAATCTGAGCTCTAGTTATGACATTAGAAATATTAACTTCTATGATGTGATTTGTATATGAAATGCCTATGATCTTGTGATAAGACATAATTTCATAAGCTTGAATTTTTTCTTTATATTTCTGTATTTAATATCCTTTTTGTCTTCTTCATGGTTAGCTACTTCAATGCATTTAGACATTTAAACTAGTATGGGCCGTGAACAAGACCATGCATATCTTGTTCAACAGTTTCTCATAGTTTGTCATGCAGGGTTGTTTCTGTGGGCCCTATGTATGTTCTTGGAATGTTATAGTGTTGTAATCATATAGAATATGCTCTGGAGCCTGCATGCTCCACAATCGCATGTTGCAAAGTTACAGAGTCCTATCTAAGTGTGCTCTGAGGCCACATTAACCTGTTCTGAGTCTAAAGATCTTGGTCTGGTCATCTTTGCTAGGCTTGTTTAAGCTCGTGTTTTCTGGCTAATATTCTATTCTTTTAGCTCTCTCCAATATCTTTTCCTAACTTGTTTTAGGATTATCTTTACTTCTTTAAGGCTCTGGGGTTAGTTAGGAAGGTTCTCACCTGCTTTTTGTCTATTTTCTCATGTTCAGGAAAACTACAGTGTGTTGGTATCCATTGTAGGATTAGTTCTGTTTTTTGTGATAGCATACATTTGTTGTTCCTTATTTCCTGGATGATTTTATCCTCTTTCAGTCTTGATATCACTTGTATGATTGACTTACATCAATGGAAGATTATTTTTTTCATTTCTTTTGCTGGCGGCTGTATTTTAAGATGTCTTTTACTAAACCATCCTGCATTCAGCACAGGTCACTTTTCTTCCCAAAATCACACACACACACATATGTATATAAATATACAAGCACACACACAAACATTCACATATTTTTAAAGTATTTGTTTATTGCAGTCTGTATTATTACATGTCATACCATGTCAAATGCTATGTCTATAAAGATTTCCTAGAGTCCTCTTGATGTTGTGAACATTTTCACAAAAAAGTAAAATATACAATTACTAAAAATGTAAAAAAAAATATATATAGAGCCAAATTATAAATGTTGATTCTCTTGATAGCAAGTAAAAACTTACATAGAAAACTTTCCTTGTCAGAAAAAGGTATTGAAGCAGCTCTTGTAGCCTTCATGACAGTGGACACATGATTATTTTCTTCAATTTTGTTGTCTTCCTTCTTCACTACCTGATCCTGCAAACAGTTTTTAAATACGTTCATGTCACAGTGTAACTTTAAACAACTATACAGAGAAAACACTAGTTGTTCTGAAGCTTGATCATTTATAAAAGTATTTATAGATCACATCTTATTTTCTATTCCTGCTGATATGTTGCTAGAGCTCTAAACTTGTGTGTATGTACATTGTTTACTTCATGTCTAGTAGTCAATAAACTTGCAAAACATAGAGGTTTGTTGTGAAAACACAGCCTCCTGACTTCTATACTTCTGAACAATTTAGGACAATTTATATTTGTAAATTTACAATAATTTAAAATTCAATCTTCTAAAAGTTTGCATGGCTGAAAGTCTTTCATTCCTTCTTTCTTTCCTTTTTCTTCACTTCCTCTTGTGCTCATTTTGTGTGTTGAGGGGGATACAAAGTTCTGGTTCTTGCCCTTTTGGCAGCTTCACTCATTGTCAATTGATGTACCATTTCATTGATGCTGTCTTTTCATCTTATTATGGGTCTGCCTCTTGCTCTTCTCACTACTCTTCTTTAAATATATGCTTTGTCTTATAAGGAATCACATAGCCTTCATTCTAGATGGGCAAACCAGTTTATTTGTTGTTTCTGTATGTAGCTTAAAATTGGTTGAATGCCTACTCTTTCTCTTACAACATTAGGGGACCTCGGTAGCCTAGTTGGGAAAACCACCCGACTTGACTACCGACGTTCGGACAACCCGTGTTCGATTCCCGCAGGGAGCAGTGTGAGTTGTACTCATGGTTGGAAAAAAAAATACCCCCACGGTCGACCCAGCCGTTGGCAGAAATGGGTACCAGGGTATTACCCTGGGAAAATGAGGAATGTCGCCTCGCATCTGAGTTTTGATGTTTGAAGCGACACTATCCAGAAATCTCCAAACATTTCTGGATAGGCGGCCGAGCACATATGGGTGGAAACTCGCATGCTAAGACGCCGGTTCAA
This sequence comes from Megaustenia siamemsis, assembly GCA_032433765.1. Lineage (NCBI taxonomy): Eukaryota > Metazoa > Mollusca > Gastropoda > Stylommatophora > Ariophantidae > Megaustenia > Megaustenia siamemsis. Next base: position 25,860,097 of record JAVIAB010000159.1, on the reverse strand, counting down.
GTCTCGTACTTTACCTTTACCTCTCTTATAATGTCATTGTTGATTCTGCCTTTTCTAGTAGCTCCAACTACTTTTCTCATATTTGGCATTGGTAACACAATGTTGTAATGGATATACTAAGTATAAGATATTTCTTGGTGGTAATAGGTATTGCTTCATGTTGAAGCGTGGGCGACAGCTGTCCTAATATTTGGTTTGCCTTATTGCATCATATATCTATTTCTTTGTCGATTTTACCATCTTCAGACAATGTTGTTCCCAGGTATTTAAAATTTGTTACATGTTTAATAACTTAGTGTTCTATAGCTATGTTTAGTGTCATCTATTAACTTCCTATTGATATAACTTCTATTTTTTTGTTCAGTATTTATTTTCACATTATTCATTTTATATTATTTATTCAAGGACTGTGGATGTTGAAGTTCTCAAAAAAGGGGGCTGTAGGCAAATAATAAAAAAGATTAGAATCCCCTGCCTTAGAGTATAGTTAATACAATGCAGTAATTGTAGAGGCAGACATAGAAACAAAGTTTAACGCATTTGAAAATAAATGTCTAAGGAAAATACTTGGTATAGCGTGGAACGAATTCAAAACAAATGAGGAAATTAGAGAAAGTGCCAATCAACCACCAATATCTTCAGTAATAAACAAAAGACGATGGTCATATGTTGGACGTGGGATGAGATGAGATAATAACCAAATAACAAAGCAAGCCCTCATGTGGGAAACAACAGGTAAGAGGAAAAGAGGAAGACCCAGAGAGAAGAGAGACTGAGAAGAACATTGATAAGAGAGGCAAGAGCAGCAAGAATTGGCTCCCTCAATAAAGATAGAGCTGCTTGCACAGAACAGAGACAAGTGGCGAGATTTTGATAAAATATCTTTAAAAGAATTGAAAACTGCTAGAACAAAAATTCAGATAAGAGAAGGAGTATCTTGGTCTACGCCCTAAGGGCCGGCCACGGCTCAAAAGGTCAATAGATAGAGATAGAATTGTAGAGGAACATAAATATATGGTGCTATGATTATAAGTACAGTTTGGAATATTTTTGGAGTCTTGACTTTAAAACATTCCAAACATTTAGTTTAGCCCAACTGTTTGGTTAACAAACACCACTGCAGTTTCTTGATAATTCAGCCTGTCTATGTTATGTTGTCTGTAGCTAATCCTACATTCATTGTATGATTTAATGAGTGCATAAAAGTGTACCTCATTCTATTTCCAAAATTCCATTTAAAAAATCATAAAATGTACATGGCAACAAGCACACAATAAATACACTCACATCATGGTTCCCTTCTTGTTTCAATATATCCTGAAGGAATGGAATTTGTTTTGCAACTTTGACCTCAGTCTGTAACAACAAAATGATGCTATTGTTTGCTTTAAATATTACTACACATTTTTTTAGCAAAAATGTTAAGACGTAATATATTGTAAAAATGTATAATATTTTGCTGCTGTATTTGTAATTGTAAAAATTATTAAACTTTCATATAGTTAATTTGTAACAGCTTAAAGGTTTCTATATGTTTCAAAATGAAATGAATTTGAAGAATTCAAATTTATTTGTTTAAATTTTTCTGCAACAATTCTTGAACAAATGAATCTGTTTTTGCAAAAAACAATTTGAGTTGCCTAGCAACAATCTTACTATATCTCTGATGAGTTTGTGTTAAATATCTCATATATTATGTGGGAAACAACAGGTAAGAGGAAAAGAGAAAGACCCAGAGAGACACTCAGAAGAACATTGATGAGAGAGACAAGAGCAGCAAGAATCAGCTCCCTCAATGAGATAGAGCTGCTTGCAGAGAACAGAGACAAATGGCGAGATTTGATAAAATATCTTTAAAAGAAATGAAAACTGCTAGAACAAAAATTTAGATATGAGAAGGAGTATCGTGATCTACGCCCTATGGGCCAGCTATGGCTCGAAAGGTCAATAGATAGATAGATTTATAGATTCTTATTGCCCAGTATTCTAAAATTATTAAACAGATGATCCTCACTGCACAATGAACAACTCCATAATTGCTCTGATCAACTCATCAATATATCCTTCAGCTTGTAGTGACTTCCACTTTTATTGTTTGACCAGTGGCAGTTTCCATTCAGGAACTATACTGCTCTCCCATTGGCTAGTTCAAGGCTGACATTCAAAATTCCCACAGACTAATTCCACTTTTCAAAAGCCCAGGAAAACTGATAAAACTCACTCATACACTCTATCTTTTCTAATCCAATCCAATCCAATCCAATCCAATCCAATCCTATCCTATCCTATCCTATCCTATCCTATCCTATCCATCCATCCTATCCATCCATCCATCCATCCATCCATCCATCCATCCATCCATCCATCCATCCATCCATCCATCCATCCATCCATCCATCCATCCATCCATCCATCCATCCATCCATCCATCCATCCATCCATCCATCCATCCATCCATCCATCCATCCATCCATCCATCCATCCATCCATCCATCCATCCATCCATCCATCCATCCATCCATCCATCCATCCATCATCCATCCATCCATCCATCCATCCATCCATCCATCCATCCATCCATCCATCCATCCATCCATCCATCCATCCATCCATCCATCCATCCATCCATCCATCCATCCATCCATCCATCCATCCATCCATCCATCCATCCATCCATCCATCCATCCATCCATCCATCCATCCATCCATCCATCCATCCATCCATCCATCCATCCATCCATCCATCCATCCATCCATCCATCCATCCATCCATCCATCCATCCATCCATCCATCCATCCATCCATCCATCCATCCATCCATCCATCCATCCATCCATCCATCCATCCATCCATCCATCCATCCATCCATCCATCCATCCATCCATCCATCCATCCATCCATCCATCCATCCATCCATCCATCCATCCATCCATCCATCCATCCATCCATCCATCCATCCATCCATCCATCCATCCATCCATCCATCCATCCATCCATCCATCCATCCATCCATCCATCCATCCATCCATCCATCCATCCATCCATCCATCCATCCATCCATCCATCCATCCATCCATCCATCCATCCATCCATCCATCCATCCATCCATCCATCCATCCATCCATCCATCCATCCATCCATCCATCCATCCATCCATCCATCCATCCATCCATCCATCCATCCATCCATCCATCCATCCATCCATCCATCCATCCATCCATCCATCCATCCATCCATCCATCCATCCATCCATCCATCCATCCATCCATCCATCCATCCATCCATCCATCCATCCATCCATCCATCCATCCATCCATCCATCCATCCATCCATCCATCCATCCATCCATCCATCCATCCATCCATCCATCCATCCATCCATCCATCCATCCATCCATCCATCCATCCATCCATCCATCCATCCATCCATCCATCCATCCATCCATCCATCCATCCATCCATCCATCCATCCATCCATCCATCCATCCATCCATCCATCCATCCATCCATCCATCCATCCATCCATCCATCCATCCATCCATCCATCCATCCATCCATCCATCCATCCATCCATCCATCCATCCATCCATCCATCCATCCATCCATCCATCCATCCATCCATCCATCCATCCATCCATCCATCCATCCATCCATCCATCCATCCATCCATCCATCCATCCATCCATCCATCCATCCATCCATCCATCCATCCATCCATCCATCCATCCATCCATCCATCCATCCATCCATCCATCCATCCATCCATCCATCCATCCATCCATCCATCCATCCATCCATCCATCCATCCATCCATCCATCCATCCATCCATCCATCCATCCATCCATCCATCCATCCATCCATCCATCCATCCATCCATCCATCCATCCATCCATCCATCCATCCATCCATCCATCCATCCATCCATCCATCCATCCATCCATCCATCCATCCATCCATCCATCCATCCATCTATCTATCTATCTATCTATCTATCTATCTATCTATCGACTTTTCAAGCCATAAGCAGCCCATAGGGCATAGACTCGGATACTCTTTCCCTTTTTCGAAAAATGTTTCAATCTAGCAGTCTCAGTCCTTGTAAAGATCTTTCCTCAAATCTTGATATTTGCCTCTATTCTGTGCAAGCATCTCATTCTCATTGAGGGAACAGATTTCTGCCTTTTTGCCTCTCTGATCAATGTTCTTCTCTGTGTTTCTCTGGATCGGCCTCTTTTCCTCCTACCTGTTGTTTCCCACTTGAGGTCTTGCTTTGCTATTCAGTTATTATCTCTTCTCATCACATGTCCAACATGTCCTGTTTATATATAATTGGTAAAATTAGAAATCTTCAAAACTGGCTTGAGGTACTTATCTTGTTTTCTGATAAAATGGTTTGGCCATGTAATGAGACAGAAAGATCAAAACACAACACAATGAGCCCTGAATAAATGCTGTGAGAACAAGAGATCCAAGGGATGACCACAAAAAAAGATAGATTGATGGAATATTAGAAAAACTAAGAAACATAACAACAGCAGAGGTCAAAAGAAACTAAGGCACACTATGTCTCACATCTATGCTGAAAGGTAAGAGGAAGAAGGATAATAGCAGTAGAACAACTAAAAGTCAATGACCAAAACAAATAGTGATATCTTTAAGGGCAGCAACAAAAGCCTTCAGGAATTTAATCTGTACAATGAATAATTTGATACCAATAAATCAACTCACTTGATGTGTATATTCTGGTTCGTTTTTTATCTCTTCAGCTGGTATCAGGTTTGAAATGTCCATGGCTTTTTGGTTTCTGAGAATAAATTTTAAGATCCCAAGTTAGCAACAGGAAATAATGGAATAATGAAACTAATGAGGGATACATGGTTGCAAAAAATATATGTATACATATGTGCAAAAACTGAGTTTTATTCTTTTTCTCATTATCAGACAAAAGGATAATGGGATGAGAAGTGAATCAGCATCATAGCTATGATATAAATATCAACTTTTTGGTAAATAGTTTTCAAGTCTGATTTTTAAACACTCAGTTTGCTTTGGAGAACCAACTCAGAGCCTCTTCTGACACTCTCCATCCAAAATGTTTAAAATCATTTTACTCTTTTATTTAATCACTGGTCTCCTCTCCCATTCTTTTCTGTGCCCTATCTTTTTTTCCTCCATCCATTATCTTGATCACCTATTGTGCTCTACTTCCCCCTTGCCATCTGTTTTCTCTCTCCTTCTCTCTTTGTTTCCCTCTTTCACCATACCCTATGGGACTCCTTTCCATCCATCCTCATGAGACCCTCTTTCAAATTCTTCACTGTTTGGCTCCTTTTGGTCCAATTAAATCCTACCTGCCCTATAGTCTGTTAATCATGTAACCAACAGCTATGTAAATGCTGGCCACCATTTTTAGTGTTTGGCTTTAATTTTTTTATTTCTATGTTATTTTACCATAGTATTTACATATCATGTTGATCTTTGTATATTTTTTCTTTTACCTGATGAAAGCTTTCAATAAAACCTCATTGTTTGTCTCTTCACTCTACTAACTTAGATGCAATTTTATTTGTGTTTTATATTATCAATAATGTTGACTTGCCTATAAAATTAGTTGTGGATCTTGCACTTAAAATAATTATTTATGACCTGTGGTAATACCTAACGATGAAGTCTTAAAATAACTAAAAATGAAAAGAGAACTACTAAACACAATTCAAACAAGACAGATGCGATTTTTGAGCCTTGTTAAAAGACACAACAGCCTACTAAAAGTAATCCTGGAGGGGAAAATACAAGGTAAAAGAGGCAGACCAAGACTAACATGGACAAGTAACATCAAAAGATGGACAAACCAGCCTATGACAACCTGCAACATCAAAGCAACAGACAGAGCAGAATGGCGCTCCATGGTAGCCAACCTTTGATGCGGAGATAGCACTCGATGATGATGACTACCTGTAAATTGTGGTCCAGTCTGAATTTTTATATTAAAAAAAAGTGCAGTTTGCTTTCTTGGTGTTTATAAAAATATCACTCAACATATCATATCTTGAATCCTGGTAATGATTTAAGTTATCAAAGTACATCCCATTAAAACTCTCTTTCCTTCAAAGTTAAAAACAATGTCCAACTTTATGATAAATTTCAAGTGGCCTGCTTCTAGTACAGAAGTAAAAATAATTATGGTATGATACTCCCAGCTCAAACAGTCTTAGTCGATCTCACCTTCTACAATATTCAAGGTAGCTTATAAATGACTGAAATTGGCCATTTGGTAGTATTGTATGTTTATATTGTACCAATTGTGTTGTGTATGAGCAAATCAAAATAAGCCATGTTATTCTGTTAGATACAATTCCGTCTGAACATATCATCAGCATCATGAACTATTGTGACAGCATCCATTGAACATAATAATGCATTGGATAATGAATACTAATAAAATGATATGTATAAGTCTAAACAAACAAAAACAGATTATGCTTTAAATTGAAACAATGGCAACAATGCCTGTATAAAACAAGACATACTCTAGGCTTTTGCACGTGTAGTACTAAAACGCCTAAATAGACTTGCAGAACGTATTCTCCCCGAGTCTAAATGCAGCTTCAGATTCAAGAGCTCAACTATAGACATGATTTTCACACTTAGACAATTACAACAAAAATGTCAAGAACAAAACATGCTGCTCTGTATTACTTTTGTGGGTCTCACAAAGATCTTCGACTCAGAAAATAGAAATGGGCTCTACAGGGTGTTCGAAAGCATAGGCTGCCCACTTAAATTACTTAAGCTGATTATGTAGATTCATGAAAATATAAATGCTAAAACTCACTTTGATGGGAGTTCGTCAGTTTTTTTTTTTCCTAGTTCGCCAGCTTTTACCTTTGACCAGAAACTGAATTTTGCGTGTTAATCCATTTTTCCCTGGCAGCCATGTGCACAAGGGTCCCTCGCCATCAGGGAGTTTTAAAGTCAACACTGATGTGAAACAGGGATGTGTCCTCACCCCACTCTTTTTGCTGCCCTTCTAAATTACGCTTTTGAAAATAGCTCAGGAGACATTTACATTTGCACAAGATTTGATGGCTCACTGTTCAACCTAGCACAACTAAGAGCAAAAACAAAAACAAATATTGCCATACTAAAAGAACTTTTATTTGCTGATGATACAGCTCTAGTTGCTTATAGTGAAGCCACCCTACAATTGCTGATTGACAACCTTGACAAAGCATGCAACCTTTTTTCATCTTTTTGAGAATTCTATTAGTGTTCACAAAACAGTAATTCTAAGTCAAGGCAACATCAAACCCTTATTAATCACTTTAAAAGATTGTCCACTTGAATTAGTTCAGAAATCACGAATCTTGGATCCACAATCACGTCAACCATTTCTCTTGATGATGTAATAAACAGCCGAATTGGTAAGGCAGCTATGACTTTCAGCAAACTCACAGAAAGGGCTTGGATCAACACAACATTAACACTAAAGACCAAACTCTTATTATATCAAACCTGTATTCTTAGCACAGTTATATGGATCTGAAACATGGACAACATACTCAAATCATGAAAAAAGACTAAATATCTTCCGTATGTGATGTCTCCGCAGAATAGTAAACATCATATGGCAGGACAAAATAGCCAACTTAACTGTCCTGCAATGTGCTAAGACCCCAACAATCATGTCAATGCTCAGAAGCTGAAGGTTAAGATGGCTGGGACACGTCCAGCGAATGGAAGAAAAACGCATCCCCAAGCAAATACTATATGGTGAACTAATACATGGAAAAAGACAAATTGGCAGACCTAAACTACGATATAGAGATATTTGTAAATCATCTCTGAATGACTTCTCCATCTGTGAAAATGACTGGGAACATCTGGCAATTGATCGCACATCATGAACAGCCTGTATAAGAAATGGTATAACATCATTAGGCTGTACTATGGCAAAACATGGAAGAGAGAAAACTAATGAAAAAATATTGAAAAACCTATGGATCAGTGAGCCTGACTTATTCACTCTGTGGCCGAGTGTGTGTCAAACATTGGTAGAATCAGCCATGAAAGAAGCTGTTCGACAAAAACAAAAACCAAGAGAAACACAATAGCCTCCACTAAACCATCTGATAAGATGAAAAGGGCCATATATATTTTATATCTCTTAACATTTCTGGATAGGCAGCCGAGCACATATGGGTGGAAACTCGTGCGCTAAGACGCCAGTTTAAGTCTCGTACTTTACCTTTACCTTACCCATGTTCCGCCAATTGATGCAGGCGCTTTAAAACAATTCTTGCGAATGCCTTTCCAGTTAAACTCAGGATGGATACACCCCTATAATTGTTGCAATCGCCCTTGTCCCCTTATTTTATATGTATTTGGCCCTTTTCATCTTATTATATTTATATATAATTAATGATAATTATATATTAATTTATTTAAGGATCAAATAAAACTATTAAATTATTGAATCGTGGCATGATGATGAGATGAGTTTATTAGTATTTATAATTTATGTGTATTTGAATCATTAAAAAAAAACATTAAAAAAAAGAGATTGAGATAAAACTTATAACTAAATCAGTAAATGTGTGTTTACTTGAGAGAAAATGTAAATGTGTGAATGAAAATCAAATGCTGTTACTTTAGAAAACTGAAATCTTCAAAACAAATGCCCAAGAAGTTGTGTAGTCAGTAGTGTGTGCACAGGAATACATTTATAACTATTAACTAACACAGAGTTAAAAGAAATTTCAGAAAGTAGAAAGGTTCATGCAACCAACGATCCCATCTACAATTAGTTAGGAAGAGAAGACGGACACCTTATTATATGTATATGTATTCGTAAAAATGATGACAATGATGTCGATTCGGATGTGTTGTGTAGGTCAGACATGTGGTGTGTTGGCAGTGAGTGTGCTGTTGGAGTGTTAGTGTTAGTGAGTGTTGAGAAGAGTAGAAGAGACAACCAGAACATTTCTATTTATTATGGGAAACATCAGGCAGGATGGTCAGGAAACAGAAAAAAAAAGTAAAGTAATACGTTGGGGGACACTAAAAACAACACTTATAAGAAAACCAAAGTAGGTAGGGCTACATTCATAATAATGGATCGAACATCTTGCCAAGATAATGAGATGGACGGTGAAAAAGAGTACGAGGTACTAGATAAATGCGACGTCTAGCGGTGCTGGAAGGATCAATATGTTATTTTTTATATTAATCCAAATGCGTCCTGTGGACTTCAGTTACATTAACATTAACACACATTTTAAAACAAACAAATCAAAATCATTTTACTATTTTTGTTAATTATTATCCTTTTAAAACACAAGTGGTAACTCTGAACAAAAATTTCAGTGCCAGTATATATTATAATATATAAGTATACCAGTCAGTATACAAGTATTGCTGTAGTACTGTAGTGATTAGTGTTGTGTTACACTAGACTTACTTACCACTTTTGTGAAGAATAGAAAGGACTAAACGTAAACTGACTAACTCCGGATCGGGATAATGACCTCTTGGGCTTCCTCCACTCAAGTTTCAATAATTAATAACTACAAAGCGAGAAGCTATATAAACAAACAATAAATTATGTCTGGTGACAAATTAGATCCAAAAGTGTTCCCATAGAATTTGTCTACAACTCGCACACAAAATTATCAGATTTGCTTTCAGGACGCGGATTCCTTCCTCTAATAAAAAATATGGTTATATTTAAAAAGTTGAAATTTGTTCTGTCCGGTAAATGTAATGGCAAGCATTATCGATACGGGGTAGTTTCGCATTTTTCTTTACAAGTTTTATCTCTCTTTCTCTCTCTGCGATCAGGACTCAATCACAGTAGGATTCCAGAGTCGCACATGAAGTCAGCTGTCAGATTAAGTGTGTTGATCGCCCCCACAGACAGAAGATCACAATTAGAGTCCGCCAAATCTACTCTGAACACCCGTTAAAACGTTGCACTGTGTTCTACGCCAGTGGCCCAGTGCATCCGATTTCAGCCAGCATTTTATTCAGGTTTGCTTTCCTTAGCCTTTGATTGTCCCCAATCTTCCTGCAAGGCAGCAAATTGTCTTTTCTGTAGGGGGATTCTGACCTTAGATGGTCTGCCCTCCCAGGTTTACGAGCACCATCTGCCCGAGTCACTAGAGGTGACACACAGCCATGCACACACAAAGATACGAGATGTGACTAACAGTGACATGCACACAACGATATGAGGCATGACTAACACTGAAACACACCAAAATATGAGATATGACTAACACAGACACACACGCACAATAAGATATGAGATGTGACAAGCACATAACACTCTAAAATATGAGATATGACTAACACAGAAATACACCCTAAGAAATGAGATATGACTAAACAGTCATGCACACACACAGATAAAGATAGGAGATGTGACTAACGTAGACATGCACACACAAATATATGTGATATGACTAAACACAAACAAACAAAGATATGAGACATGACTAACATAGACAGACACACACGAAGATGAGATGTGACTAGCATGGACATACACACAAATATATGAGATATGACTAACATAGACAACCACGCACAAAGGTATGAGATGTGACTAACATAGACCTGCTCACAAAGATATGAGATATGACTAACACAGATATGTACGTACGAAGATATAATACATGACTAAGACAGATACACACTAAGATATGAGATATGACTAAACACAGACACAGGAAAAGTAGGGAACAGAACCCGGTCGTGGTTAATGCTGAGGTCAACGGTCTCATCTGCGATAACACCGATGAGAAATATGCAGTCATCTATACAGAAGGATCTGTAAGACGACACCAAAGAAGTGCATGGGCATTTACAGCACGCTCGGCAGGCAGAATAGTCAAAAAAAAGACAGTGGTGCATACGCCATGACCACGAGTAGCATGACAATGGAGGTGATGGTAGTGACCAAGGCATTCAAATGGTTAGAGTCACAAGACTACACCCACGCATGTATACTGAGTGATTCGATGAGCATGATAAAAAAGTGGAGGCGGGCTTTGTACGCATGCAATGGGTAGAGTCGTTGCAGAAATCCAAAATACGTAATGTCACCTTTGTCTATGTCCCTGGACATGCGGGAGTACGGGGAAATGAAAGAGCAGACAGGTTGGCTAGCTGAGCTGTCGTTGAGGCAACCAATGGATCGGACGGACATCATCAATGCCCTCCGAGATGTGGGAAGAGCACGTCACTTCGTCGGATGATGGAAATGGGAGTTAAGATGGGCACAGTCAGAAATGAGAAACTTAGTGGCCGTGTAAGAAGACTTATCAACCAACATAGAACTGGAGTCGTCAGTCGCTGGACACTGCAATACTTGCTGAGGAGGGGATCTGAGCACCTACGGACATGTTCGGAGTGCAATGATAATGACCCGCAAATAACTCAATATACTTCATCATCATCATCAAGTACCGGGCCTACTGGCGTAGGTGATCATGTCTCTCCACAACTTTCGATCTCGGCAGCTGTTTATCATTTCTGTTGTTGACCTTCTGCCAAGCCATTCTCTTAAGCTGTCTGTTATTTTTTCTCTTTGCTTCACTCTATCTCTTCGTCCTCAATTTTTCCAGTTGTTACAATATATTCAAGTTGTTCTCTTCTCATTACATGGCCAAAAAATGATGATTGTTTCTTCCTAACATTGGAAATTAGCTCTCTTTTTGCTTTGACCTCTCTCAGAACCTCTTCATTACTCTTCTTAGCTGTCCATGGTATTCTCAACATTCTTCTGTAAAACCACATTTCTACAGACTCCAGTGATTTTCTTGTCTGTTGTCCTATTGTCCATAACTCGCATCCATATGTTAAGACTGGCTCTACGTAACATTTAAGAACTCTTTTTCTTGTTTCAATTGTCAAAAATGGATTGCATAGTATTTTCCTCATTTTTTGGAAAGCTGCTTTTGCCTGAGCCATTCTGCATCTCACCTCTTTTGTACATCTTCCATCTGAGGTTAACAAAGTTCCCAACTATTTAAATTCATTTACCTGTTTTAATATTGTTCACTTGTCTTTATTTTGCACTGAGGTGATGTCTTTTTCTTTGTTATTACCATTACCTCTGTCTTTTTGCCATTAAGACTGAGTCCTTTATTTTTGCTTTCCTTCACTAAAACTTAATACTCTAATATTTAGTCACCACTTCTCTAAACTTACTACTCTAATACTTACACGACTCCTCTCTTTGTCTCCACCTGTTTCACCATTTCCCTGATTCTCTACCTCTCTATGTAGTAACTTCTTACGCACCACTCCTCTATTACTCCACTTCCTACAAACCCCTTCTCTATCTATCCACTTCTGGACCACTGCCTCTTCTCATATATCCACACCTGTTTCTTATTCCACTTCTCCATATCGCCTCCTCTACCTCTCTATGTACTAACTTCCTGTGCACCACTCTTCTATCACTCTACTCCTTCTCTATCTATCCACTTCTGGACCACCACCTTTCTTCCTATTCACTTTATACATACCTGTTTTTGTATTCTTCCACTCCATATCTCCTCCTCTGCTGTATATTTCTTCCCTCTCCCTACCCTCTCTTTGGACCTACTTCTCTATTCATCCACTTCCAGCCCATTCATTGCACACACTCTCTCTTATTTTTCTCCCAGTCTCTACATGGCCTTTTGATTCTATTCTTCTTTTGTCCTCTTCTTGGGGCTTCACTAGTTTTCTCTCCCTGGTTATCCCTCTGTATTATCCATATCTTTTTATGAGGCTACTTAACTTCCACTTATCCTTCCTCCCATTCTTTGTTTTTATGAGGCTACTTAACTTCCACTTATCCTTCCTCCCATTCTTTGTTTGCCCAGACATGTCTCACCCAGGCCATTCTCTTTCTTCTTCTTCTTCTACCTTTTAGCTCCCAGTGGAGCATAGGTCTTCAACAAACACTTTCCAAGTCGTTCTGTGTTTTTTTGCCATTCTTTTAAGATCATTCCATGACTTCCCCATCATCTTCATCTCTGCTTCAATATGTCTTCTCCAAGAATACCTTGCACTTCCTCTTTGTCTTTTCCCCTGGGGATTCCAAAAAAGGGCCTGTTGTGTAATACTCTCAGTTGGCTTCCGTAGTGTGTGTCCTATCCAGCGCCATCGTCTTCGCTGTATCTCTTTATCCACTTGTGTTTGACTGGTACATTTCCATAATTCTATGTTAGTGATTTTGTCCTGCCATTTCCATCCTTTTAATCTGCGTAAGCATCCATTAATGAAAGTCTGTATCTTCGTGATTGTCAGTTTTGTTGTTCTCCATGTTTCACAGTCATATAATAGGACCGCTTTACCATTTGAGTTGAAAATTTTTATTTTTGGATTTAACCTAATTTCTTTGGATTTCCATATGTTTCCCAGTGCAATGAAAGCTCCTCTTGCTTTTGATATCCTTATTTTGGTATCATTTTCTGTTCCTTCCACTTTATCTATATTACTGCCCAGATATATGTAAGATTGTACATCTAATAGAGGTATTTCTCCTAGTTTTATTTGGTTATTGCCAACTGTATTAATTCTCATAATGTTGGTCTTATCTCTATTAATCTTCAGTCCTAGCTGTTGTGATCTCTCATCAAGTATGCTAATTTTATCCTGCAACTGTTGACGGCTAGGCCATTGGTTTGGGCGTCTGCATATCCTTTGTCCTTCAGCCAGATTTTATGCAATCGGTCTGGCTGGCTCGTCATTTCCCCCTCCCCCCACCTACAGTTGTAATCCAAGGACTTCTGTTCTTTGTTTAGCATGACCACGCTTATTTCTACCCGTGTAGCTTAACGTATCAGTTATTCCAACGATTTCCATCACGTAGGACAGACCAGTTGTTCAGCGAAATCATTTTTATACTTTTATAGATATTTACTTTATTATGTTGTTTGTCTCCCTTTCTTAGCCTATAATGAATCTTGTGTTTAAATCAAAATTCAACATCATCATGTGCCATACCGGTTGGCGTGGGCGATCATGTCCTTCCAAAATCTTCTACCTACAGTGCATCGTATCAGTTCTGTTGTTGACTGCTTTCTATGCCATGACACCAAGCCATCTAGTATTTTCTGTCTTTGTCGTCCGTGATCTCTCTTTTCTTTTATTTTGCCAATTGTAATCAAGTATTCCAACTTTCCTCTTCTTATGATGTGCCCAAAAAATGTTGATTGTTTCTTTCTGAAAGTCAAAAGTACAAGATAAAATGTGTCTACATCCATGGCTAATCTTTATTAAATGTCCCAATTATAGTTAAGGCTCTGTATTTATATTTTGCTGTTCACTACCAGGTTTTTTTAATCTGCCTCTCTTTCATGTTCATTTCAGGAATGCTCATATAACTGCAGCATTTGAATCATAATAAATCTCCAATAAATGATATTTGAGATACTTCAGTACATCTTTCACATTAAGCTCAAACATTTTCACAGTGAGTATGGATACTTTAAACAAATTGGTTATTGGTTATGGAAGGCCCCGGTATCACTGCAAATGAATTAAAATCCATAATTGCTCAACTGCCCGTGCCAGTGGAATCATCCGAATTACTAACGCATCTCCCAAACAAAGAATGGTAGCCGTAGTCCCCATCATAGCAGTCTCAGTACACGCCAAAAGACATAAGGCGAAACCGCACAGAAAAGTGAACACGGCCAACTGTTCCCTGTCATACGATATCAGCATTCATCGTAAACAATTGGAATATCAGAACATGATCAAAACGGATGAGACACACAGCTCACGGTGTGCACAGAGCACTTAACTCAGTAGCTCCTGCAACAAGCCGGACTTGGGAATATGAGGAAACTGCAACAAGGAACACTTTTCAGACATAGCCTTCCATGGTTCCTGCCGCCTATCCACCATATTGCCCGGAAGTTCACGTCCTTTGAAAATGAGGATCGGAAGAATTTATTTTACTTTCTTCAGTGGGAACAAACTCCGAAGAGGACTTCCGTTTCCAAGATGGCGGAACTAAGTCACGTTCTCTCAATCGCTGCAGAAATTGTTTTGAAATCGGATCAATTTCAGCTTTTCGTTACAATTTTCTGCATTCCAGTCGAAATGATGTTCTAGTTATATCTACACCAATGAATTGGCGTTGGACGCACGGCAATACTCTGCTTTGACAAATCAAGTGCTCTGAATGCGCCTTCAAGTGTGTGTTTGTGTTCTATCAGACATCCACTTTGAGCATATAACCTACAAGACACAATCACAATATTTGAAAAGCTTCTCTCCAGTTTAAACAAATCTGTGAGCTCTTTTATTGTCAAAGATTCTTGAGTGACAAGAACAGCAGATCAACATAATTCTTTTCAATCTGACTTCTTGGTAAAGAATTACTATGTTAGTTATTCTCTTTAATGAAGAAAAATTATATTGAACAAAAACCGTGTGATCTTCATCCCCATTAAGTCGTTGTCTTCAACTCCTACCTTACTCTGAAGTATTTAATATAAGAGACCGCAAAGTGATCTCACATTAATTTGTAGATTGCTATACTTTCAAGATGTTTTTTCTGAGAATATATTAAATCAATTTTGAGAATAATGGGGAAAGACATGTACAGTGTGAGCCAGATGTATATATGACAAAGTAGATAACAATTCTGACACAGTGTCAATAACAATCGCCACAAAGAATACCTGTGATATTTATCCAGAAGACTGAATACAAGCATATACTGATGGTGCAGTCACAAAGGCAACTATCAAAGCTGGATACGGAATTTTGAAACATTATTCAGATGGATCAGCAGAAGTACTATGTGGCTCATTATTCAGATGGATCAGCAGAAGTACTATGTGGCTCATTATTCAGATGGATCAGCAGAAGTACTATGTGGCTCATTATTCAGATGGATCAGCAGAAGTACTATGTGGCTCATTATTCAGAAGGTACACTGCTGTTTCTAAGATATTTATTTCTGCTTCATAATTGTTGCATACTTCACCATAAGTACTATGTGGCCCATGTGGTAAAGTCTGCTACAATTATATATATATATATTGTCCTTTTTGTCTTGTCAGACGGACTAGTGCAGGCTTTTGTTTCTTTTCTTTTTTTTTTTGTTGACATTTTGTTTTTGTTGAGCAGCTTCTCTCATGACTAATTCTACCAATGTTTGACAAACACAAAGAATGAACAAATCAGGCCCACTGATCCACAGGTTTTCCATCCTTTTTCATGATTTTTTTCTCTTCTAAGTTTTGCTTTAGCACAGTCTCAAATGATGTTATACCATTCCATATACATGCTCTCCATGATGTGCGATTACTTGCAAGATGTTCCCAGTCATTTTCACAGATGGAGAAGTCAATCAGAGATGATTTACAGATATGTCTATATCGTAGTTTAGGTCTGTCGATTTGTCTTTTTCTGTGTGTTAGTTCACCATATAGTATTTGCCTGGGGATGCGTTTTTTTTTTCCATTCACTGGATGTATCCCAGCCATCTTGGATATTGACATTTGAGCATTGACATGATTGTTGGGGTCATAGCATGTTGCAGGACAGTTAAGTTGGTTACTTTGTCCTGCCATTTGATGTGCATTATTCTGTGGAGATATCGCACGTGGAAGACATTTAGTCTTTTTCCGTGATTTGAGTATGTTGTCCAGGTTTCAGATCCATATAATAGGGTGCTAAGCACACAAGTTTGATATATTAAGAGTTTGGTCATTAGTGTTACTTTCGTGTTGTTCCAGGCCTTTTCTGTGAGTTTGCCGACAGTCGTAGCTGCCTTACCAATTCTGCTGTTTATTTCATCATCAAAAGAAGTGGTTTGCGTAATTGTGGATTCAAGATACATGAATTTCTGAACTGATTCTAGTGGACAATCTTCTAAAGTGATTAAAAAAGGTTTGATGTCACCTTCACTTAGTATTACTGTTTTCTGAACATTAATTGACAGTGAACAAAGGTTGCATGCTTTGTCCAGGTTGCAACAATAATGAAGCAGAAATAAAAGCATTAGAAACAATAGCATACCCCCTGAATACTGCTTTTGATACCACACTATCACAGAAAAGAAATTAGTTATTTATATTTACTGATTCCAAATCAGCCTTGTAAGTGCTAGGAAATAACACAAACAAACCAGAACTGACACAGCTCACCATAGACATAGCTCACCTCATTATAACACACATGGCATAAGGCTAGTGATGCAATGGATCCAGGGAACTCCAACACACCAGGAAATGATAAGAACATTTCATTATAAGAACATGGGACAGATACATTAGCTAAGAGAGGATCCAGACTGACACAATTTAACATTGTCATCTCATTAAACACAGCCAAACAAATTATAAACTCTAACAGCAAAGAAGATTGGCTGAATCGATGGACCATAGGAAAAACAGGGAGAGATCTTTTAAAATACATGTCAAGGTCAAATCCCCATGACAACATTAACAGCCTAAAAAGAAGAGACCAAACCACCATCTTCAGACTGAACAATGGTCATGTATCATTAAACAACCATCATCATCATTGATAGCCATCTCCGCATGGAAGGTTGACTACCATAGAGCGCCCTTTTGCTCTGTCTCTTGCTTTGATAGTGCAGGTTGTCATAGGTTGACTTGTCCATCTTTTGATGTTCCTCATCCATGTTAGACTTGGACTGCTTTTAGTAGACTGCTGTGTGTTAATGTCATTTCATTGTCTTTTAACATGCCCCAAAAATCTCATTTCTCTTGTTTGAATTGTGTCTAGTAGTTCTCTTTTCATTTTTAGTTGTTTTATAACTTTATTTTTTGTGTTCTTTTCTTTCCATCAATTTCTCCCTATTCTTCCATAAATCGACATTTCATTAAACAATTACTTCAATAGAATACAATGAAACCAAATTCAAGCATGTCCCTTTTGTGAACACCCATATCAAACAGTAGAACATCACATTGTTTGACTGTCTAAAGCTCACTGACATCAGAGCAACTCTAATTCCTCAAAGACCTGATAAATAGAACACCTTGTACGGAACAACAAGCGAAGTCAGAAATTCCTGCAGATATCACTACATGGCATTGGGCTGAAGGCTGTCAACTCACAGGCTTCTGGATCCATAACAACAAGCCAGAAGAAAAAATAATGCCCACCAAAAGTAGATCAAAGTTGTGGACAAATGTACAAGTTGTGAACAAATGGTATATCAAATCTGTATGTCTTCACTCCTGTACATGTTCCTTTCTTTATGTGTATATCAATTGTTACCATGATCAAAACAAGCTTCACATATAAGACATTTCCCTTGAATGTATTCACTTATGACTAATTAAACATTAACTATTAGAAAAATGATGGAGGAATTATTTTTCTCTGGCTTGGTATAGAACCATTGATCAAAGGTTTAACAAGCCGCTGTCATAAAATCAATTTTGTTAATGAAACATAGAATGGCGAGATTTGATAAAATATCTTTAAAAGAATTGAAAACTTCTAGAACAAAAATTCAGATAAGAGAAGGAGTATCTTGGTCTATGCCCTATGGGTTGGCTACGACTCAAAAGGTCAATAGATAGATAGATTAGAAAAATATGTAACAAGGATTTCACATTAACAGTCCTTCTCCCCTGTATGTCATCTCCAATATGATATCTTCTTCTTAGTCTTCTTCCTTTAACTGGGTGTGTGTATTGTGTCGCTTGTTTAAGTCATGGTTGTTACATCTGTGCCTTTCAGCCCAACTCACCCATCTTGAGCATGGATGGGTAGATTTGATAAACAATTTTTTGCCCAGACAGCAGCCATTTAGGCCTGCTCTGTTCAACTTTAAACTGCTGAGGGTTCTTTAATATGTGAGAGTTCACACAGGAAACATAGTTTTGTATGAAAACACAATGTTTTCATAATTTTCCAAGAGTGTTAGGCACATGACTACCCAGAGACCATGAAGAAACCACGGGCTCGATTTATAAATTGTGAATTGAACCTTAGATGGAAATTATTTCTCCGCTATAAGTGTTCTCTTGTGTCTTTTTCAGAGCATTATCTTAATAAAACAGGCGCCACACACAACATATGTATAGGTCTTTTACTCCTGTAAGTGTTCTCTTGTGTTTTTTTTATGTTGAAAATTTATAAAGCTTCTCCACAATGTTTTCTCTCCTGTGTTTTGAACTTTCCAAGTCAAGTAAAACATGCAGCATACACATCACACGTGGAAGTTTTTTACTCTGTATGTGTTCTTCTGTGGCTTTTTAGAGCTATATTCTCAAGAAAACAGTCACCACACACATCACATGTGTAAGATTTCTCTCCTGTATGTGTTCTCTTGTGATTTTTTAGGTTTTGAAGTTGAGGAAATCCTGCACCACATACATCACATGTGAAAGATTTCTCTCCTGTATGCGTTCTCTTGTGATTTTTTAGATTTTGAAGTTGAGGAAAACATGCACCACACACATTGCATGTGTAAGTCTTCTCCCCAGTATGTCTTCTCAAGTGTATTTTTAGATTTTCAAGCCGAGCATAACGTGCACCACACAGATCACATGTGTAAGGCTTCTCCCCTGTATGTCTTCTCTTGTGATTTTTTAAATTATGAAGTTGAGGAAAACCTGCACCACACACATCACATGTGTAAGGCTTCTCCCCTGTATGTGTTCTATTGTGTCTTATTAGATTTGAAGTATGAGTGAAATGTGCACCGCACACATCACATGTGAAAGATTTATCTCCTGTATGTGTTCTCTTGTGATTTTTTAGGCTTTGAAGTTGAGGAAATCCTGCACCACATACATCACATGTGTAAGGTTTCTCCCCTGTGTGTGTTTTCTTGTGATTGTTTAAATTTTGAAGTTGATGAAAACATGCACCACACACATTACATGTGTAAGGCTTCTCCCCTATATGTCTTCTCAAGTGTATTTTTAGATTTTCAAGCCGGGTTAAACAGGCACCACACAGATCACATATGTAAGGCTTCTCCCCTGTATGTCTTCTCTTGTGATTTTGTAAACTATGAAGTTGAGGAAAACCTGCACCACACACATCACATGTGTAAGGCTTCTCCCTGTATGTGTTCTATTGTGTCTTATTAGATTTGAAGTATGAGTGAAACGTGCACCACAAACATCACATGTGTAAGGCTTCTCCCCTGTATGTGTTCTTTTGTGATTTTTAAGATCATTATGTCGAGCAAAACATGCAGCACACATATCACATAAATAAGGCTTCTCCCCTGTGTGTGTTCTCTTGTGTATTTTTAGACGTTCAAGTTCAATAAAAGATGCACTGCACACGTCACATGTGTAAGGTTTCTCTCCTGTATGTGTTCTCTTGTGTGATTTTAGATGCTGAAGTTGAGCAAAACATGCACTACACATGTCACATGCATAAGGCTTCTCCCCTGTATGCGTTCTCTTGTGTGTTTTTAGATATTCTCTATCAGCAAAGCATGCACCACACGTGTCACACATGTAAGGCTTTTCCCCTGTATGTATTCTCTTGTGTCTTTTTAGATTTGAAGTTTTAGTAAAATCTGCACCACACACATCACATGTGTAACGTTTCTCTCTAGTATGCACTCTGCGGCATGCTCTTTTATTTACACAGTCACCACCATCAGTACAATCTTCACAAACAAGAGAATGAGGCATCTTTTCATTTCCTGGTATTTGATTAGACTTGCTTCTGGTATCCTGAAATTATAATAAGAGTGGGGCTAGAATCTTGACAGCAGTCTTCATTTTGACTTACCTGAGAACAAATGGAGGTTACAATGTTAAATGAGATCATGATATAATGTTGATGAAATAACTGTTGGATTGTACACCAATAATTTCTATGCTGAGTTTAAAGTTTCAAACTTTTTGTCTATAATTAACATCTATAAGTAATAATATATGAGATAATTATATCCAGAAATATAATCATAATTCATTCATTGGGTGCTATGTGTGTCCAAATTGAAGATTGCTAACATGAAGTGTCATTTTACTCTATCACTTATCTTGATGGCGAATGTTGCCATAGTTTCACCTGTCCATCAAAATGTCAAATGTCTTTTTCTAATTGTGTTAAATAGTTTTTTTTTTTTTCATTTCCAGTTGATTCAGAACTTGCTTCTTTGTCTTCTTTTCCTTCAATCCAATTTTCCCTATTTTTCTACATTTCAAATTTTGCTGAAGACACCCCATCAAGGCCAGCTCCTTGTCATGGGGATGGGGCTTAACAGTCACCAGGGATAGAAAACCAAGACTGGCCAGACCTTCCTACACCCGAGGAAGACCACATTCTGCTCTAGCAAGTATAAGTGCTGAAGACAGAGGCAATCAGTCAAAAGGCACACCAGAGCAATCAGGATGTCACACACTCAATGCCAATGAGGAGTGTGTCTATAACTGCAACTCAATACGGCACCCACCCTGTGATGGATACTAAGTAGGTGCAGTGCCAGACACTCAACCTTGAAAAGGCCCAACCACTATTACTGGATGTTCTCAACCACCCTGTGGTGTAAGGAGGTGAGAGAATAGAGCTACTGGCCAATCAAAACTAAGACCACATAACTTTGTTCTGGACCACTACTGACACATCGGCTCCACCTATTAAGTACTACAGGACCAAAACCAACACATCGACTCGGACAGAGTATGTTTGAATATTTTAAAGTAAAGTAACGATTCTGTATAAATATTCACAAATACTTGTACTCAATATCTAGAAGAAGCTTTATATAATTACTTCCCTTGATTAAGACATGATATTTTTCTTTGTTAAGTAGATAGATTGATTTCTTCTATGTAAATGTGTGTTTATTTCTGACAGATAGTGGCCACACCCACAACTACTTAGTAATCTACTATTTCTTGTGCATAATTTCATTATTTGTGGACATAAATGCATTAAATAAAGTGCATTTTGAACCTCTTAAAAATTTGATTTAGTTTGTGTAAAATATCAAGAAGAATGGACTAGTCCAGGAAAATAGAGGTACATGAAATATGATATACTGAATTGAAAATTACAGCCTTTGAGTATTTTATACTATTTATAATAAATAATATATGTTTTTCCCTTCAGATATCATCAATATATTTCTATTTTTATTTTCTTCATCCAGTTTCCTTTCCAGTGATGTATAACATGTACAACATCTAATTATATTATTGCATGAAATTGTAAGGAAGGACTGAGGAATGTTTCCCAATAGAAACTGGGGTTAAACAAGGATGTATTTTATCGCCCTTGTTATTTGGAATTGTTATGGACTTCATAATGAAGAAATGCTGCACTGGTAATAAAGGCATCGAATGGATACAAGGAGACCATTTGGAGGACCTGGACTTTGCTGATGACATAGTTCTCATCAGCAATCAGATAAAAACGATGCAGGAAAACACAAATGAACTATCATCAATAGCCAGCAAAATTGGGCTTGAGGTCAATCATGAAAAGACTAAAGTCATGAAAAGTTTAATTCCAACAAGTGACAAAATATACATGGAAAACAAACCAGTAGAAGAGATCGATCACTTCATCTATCTTGGAAGTCACATTGATCGAGAAGGGGATACGAGCAAAGAAATTAGAATCAGACTGGCTAAAGCAGCAATGTCTTTCAGAAGCCTTGAAAAGTTGTGGAAATCAAAACTCATTAGCACAAACACAAAACTTAGGCTATTCAAATCAAATGTACTATCAACCCTTACGTATGCGTGTGAAAGCTGGAAAACAACAAGAGATATAGAAACAAAGTTGAACGCATTCGAAAATAAATGTCTAAGGAAAATACTTGGTATAGAATGGAACGAATTCAAAACAAACGAGGAAATTAGAGAAATCGCCAATCAACCACTAATATCGTCAGTAATAAAGAAAAGACGATGGTCATACGTTGGACATGTGATGAGAAGAGATAATAATCGAATAGCAAAGCAAGCCCTCATATGGGAAACAACAGGTAAAAGAAAAAGAGGAAGACCCAGGGAGACACTGAGAAGAACATTGATGAGAGAGGCAAGAGCAGCAGGAATCGGCTCCCTCAATGAGATAGAACTGCTTGCACAGAACAG
The DNA here is from genome assembly GCA_032433765.1 of Megaustenia siamemsis. Classification (NCBI taxonomy): domain Eukaryota; kingdom Metazoa; phylum Mollusca; class Gastropoda; order Stylommatophora; family Ariophantidae; genus Megaustenia; species Megaustenia siamemsis. The sequence continues at coordinate 25,837,028 of JAVIAB010000159.1, read as the reverse complement.
AGACAGATGGCGAGATTTGATAAAATATCTTTAAAAGAAAACTGCTAGAACAAAAATTCATATAGGAGAAGGTGTATCTTGGTCTACGCCCTATGGGCCGGTTACGGCTCGAAAGGTCAATAGATAGATAGATAGATGAAATTGTAAAATGAAAAAGACATGTAATGGAGTTTTTTTCTAAATTGAAAATTACTCTGGTCCAAACCTAAAGTAAACCTAATGTCCATTCAGTCCAGAAAGAGTTAAAAAAAATGCACTGGAATGCTGAAGGAATCAAGCACAAAAGAGTCTTATATTTTCAATCATTTGTAATAATATGTCATTGATTGAGACCAATTATAGACCCACAACTAAGTGATGCTCAGATGGGCTTCAGGAGGAACAGAGGTTGCACAGATGCCCTATTTATCATAAAACAACTAGCGGAGAAAACAATAGAGCATAATAAAACACTATATACAGCTTTTATTGACCAAGAAAAGACATTCGATAGGGTGGACAGGGAACAACTGTGGTCCGTATTGCCCTTGTACTGAGTGAGTCACCACCTAATAGAGATATGCAAGAGCCTCTATGAAAGGTAGTCGCACTACAGTAAGATCTTCAGCAGGCTACTCTAAACATTTCACCATTAACTCCGGAGTAAGACAAGGCTGTGTGCTTTCCCCTTTACTTTTCATTACATATATGGACAATATATGCAAATTAGGATGCCCAATCAAAGGAAGTATACCAACAAGGATGATAACAAGCGATAACACAAAAGAGATCAAAATATATGTACCCGAAAACAGCAGAAGAGAGGAAGAAATAAATGAAATACTATTTGCAGATGACCAAGTTCTGATACATGAAACAACTGAGGACCTGCAAGAACATATCAACAGGCTAAACAACACTTGTAAACAATACAACATGAAGATCAACATAAGCAAAACCGAAGTTTTGGCAATAGCGAGAAATTAAGAAAAACTAAACATAATAATAGATAATACGACCCTGAAGCAAGTAGACAATTTTAAATATCTGAGTAGCACGTTAACACAAGACAATAACCAAGAGACAGAGATAGATATAAGGTGTAACAAAGCATGCCAAGTTATAGGCCAAGTATCAACACTATTGAAAAACAAAGCAATAACTACGGAAGCAAAAAGGGCAATATACAAATCAATTTTTCTACCAACTCTGTGCTATCAGTGCCAGAATTGGACGCTGGTCTCTAGAACAATAAGAAAGATAATGACCACCGAAATGAAATGTGTCAGAAGAATGACAGGAAATAGCTTAAGGGACAGAGTAAGAAACACCGACCTGAGGAAGAAACTCGAAATTGAACCAGCCATCGAATACATAAAGAATCAAAAACGATGGCCTAACATCATTACGTGCTATGCATTTTTAAAAAATATGACGATCATCATTTTCAGGAGGACGTGTACTTCCAGTATATGGTGGATAGGTGGCAGGAATCATTGAAGGTTATGTATGAAAAGTGTTCCTTGTTGTAGTTTCCTCATATTCCAAGTCTGGTTTGTTGCAGGAGCTACTGAGTTAAGTGCACACCGTGAGCTGTGTGTCTCATCCGTTTTGATCATGTTTTGATATTTAATTTGTTTACGATGAATGATGATATAGTATGATAGGGAACAACCAGCGGTGTTCACTTTCTGCACGGATTCGCCTTATGTCTTTTGGAGTGTACTGAGACTGCTACGATGGGGAATACAGTTACCTTTCTTTGTTTGGGAGATGAGATATTAATTTGGATGATTGCGCTGGCACAGGCGGTTGAGCAATTATAGATTTTAATTCGTTTGCAGTGATACTGGGGCCTTCCATAACCAAAGAACCAATACATAAAAAAACAACAGATAAATTGGTTTGGCCACATAAGAAGACAAAAAGAACTAACAATGACTCAAAGAGCCATAAACAAACACTACGAAAACGTCAGATTAAGAGGAAGACCGAGAAAGAGAGCAGCTGACATAGTTCAATACTAGCTGGCGCTAGCCCCTCATGAACATATTGTTCTCTGTGTCCGGCAAAAACAAGAACGACAACAAACTTTAGTGTTGTTTGTAAAAAAAAAAAAGACTTATATCGTGCACATAATATTAATGTTTGATTTCACTGTAAACCTTAATTGTGTCCTTCCTAAGTGTGATTGTTCCATTAAAAAAAAAATCTCCAAATAAATAATTTTTTTTAGCAAATTACACACGGTTTTATGCGAGTAGTTTTTTTTTTTTTTTTTTTTTTTTTTTTTTTTTTTACAACAGTATAGTAAATGGTATCAGTATGGTATGACGATAGAGGTGATGGCAGTGATCAAAACATTAATCTGGTTAGAACCACAAGACTACCCCCACACCTGCATACTAAGTGATTCAATGAGCAAAATAAAGATAAAACAAACTCTAAAGATAGGTACTTGGAATGTGAGAACACTCATGCAGAAGGGTAAACTAGAAAACATCATACAAGAAATGAAAAGAATGTGTTTACAATTACTGGGACTTTGCAAAATGAGATACACTGGATCAGGGGAGATGTAATCTGATAAACATAAAATAATCTATTCTGGAGGTACTGAACACCAAAGCGGAGTAGGTATCACCTTGGATGCAGAAAGAGCAAGAACAGTGAAAGGCTTTTACCCAATATCTGACAGAGTCCTTTTAGTGAAATTGAATGGAAAGCCAATAGACATAAATCTTATACAAGTTTATGCACCAACAGCAGACAGTCTAGAGGAAACAATTGATCAATTTTACGAGTTAAATGAGTCACTTCATAAATGCAAACCACATGAAAACACCATAGTTCTATGGGATTTTAACGCAAAAGTAGGAAAGGAAAAAGTTGAGGAAGTAGTTGGTCATTATAGCTTAGGAGAGAGGAATGAAAGAGGTGAGAAACTTATTGACTGGGCAAGAACACACAACATGAGAGCCATAATAGCTAAGTGGTTAGTGAACTGGACTACAAAGGACAAGAGGTAGGGTTCGATCCCAATCGACGGATTCCTGTTCACCCAGCCTTTAATGGGTACCGGATTTTTTTCTGGGAAAGTAAAGCGGCACAGGCGTAATACCGATCACATTACCCCAAAAATCATGTGCCGAAGGTCTGTAATATTTATGGTCACTAACACCATATTCCCTGTATGCCACTTGGCATGACATGGGTTTACTTTACTATTTTAAGAAGACACAACATCATGATAGGAAACACCTGGTATAAGCAACATCCAAGACGTCTGTGGACATGGAAAAGCCCAGGGGGCAATGCACGTAATCAAATTGATTATATAATGATAAGCAATAGATTTAGAAACAGTCTGGTGTGTGTGAAAACTAGATCAGGGGCAGATTGCAATAGTGATCATGTACCAGTTGTGGGAAAGCTTAGAGTAAAATTAAAAACAGCAAAACGAGTTAACATCAAGTTAAATTTAGATTTACTAAAATCAGACAAGAAGCTGCAAGACAAATATAAAATCACAATTCAGAACTGGTACAATGCAATAGAGAAGATACAAAGCATTGATGAACAGTCAGAAATGCAAAAAGAATCAATGCAACAAACATCAAAAGAGTTCATACCACCAGTGAGGACAAATTCAGGAAAGAAATGGATGACAGACGACATTTTGCAGCTAATGGACACAAGAAGAAGAAATAAAGATGAGTATAAGAGATTAAATAAAGAAATTGTAGTAAAATGCAATGAAGCAAAAGAAGCATGGCTAAAAGAGAGATGCAAAGAGATTGAAATGCAACAAAAAGGAGAGGTTAAAGCTATATACAAACAAATTGGGGAATTAACAGGAAGGAAAACGCAATCAAAAAATGGATGTCTAAGATCAAAGGAAGGAGAACTGTTGATTGATCAATAAAACATAAGGGAACGATGGGCAGAATACATTAAAGATGTTTATAATGATGAACGAACGGAAGTACATATTAAGGATAATGGAGAAGGACCAGAAATACTCAGAGAAGAAGTGGAAGATGCCTTGCGCAATATGGAAGCAGGCAAAGCTCCTGGACCAGATAATATAACTAAAGAAGAGATTGAAGTCATTGGTGATTTTGGAATAGATATAATAACAAAAATATTGAATGATATCTACAACAGCGGATATATACCAGACAACATGCTCAAATCAATATTCATAGCCCTACCAAAGAAATCGGGTGCGATTGAATGCGATGATCATCACACAATAAGCCTTATGAGTCATATTACTAAGATATTACTAAGAATCATCATGCAAAGAGTGCGAAACAAAATCAGTCCAGAAATTAGCGATGAACAGTGTGGTTTTGTTAGAGATAAAGGAACAATCAATGCCATTTATATCATAAGATCTTTAGTAGAAAGAGCCATAGAGGTGAAAACAGATCTATACCTATGTTTCATAGATTACACCAATGGATTTGACAAAATAAAGCACCAAGAAATAATCAAAATTTTAGAAAGCATAAACGTAGACAGCAAAGATCTAAGAATAATAAAGAACATGTACTGGCAACAAACAGCGGCCATAAGAACTGGAAACCAATTGAGAATGTTTCAACAAATAAAACAGAGTGTTAGACAAGGTTGTGTGCTGTCACCAGATTTGTTTAATATTTATAGTGAGATTATTTTAAGATCCATAAGGGACATGCCTGGAATAACAATTGGAGGTCATAATATAAATAATCTAAGGTATGCTGATGATACAGTCTTAATCGCTAAGAGTGAAAATGAGTTACAAGAAATGTTGGACATTATAGTGAAAGAAAGCAAAAATAAAGGACTCAGCCTTAATAGCAAAAAGACAGAGGTAATGGTAACAACAAAGAAAAAGACATCACCTCAGTGCAAAATAAAGACAAGTGGAACAATATTAAAACATGTAAATGAATTTAAATATTTGGGAACTTTGTTAACCTCAGACGGAAGATGTACAAAAGAGGTGAGATGCAGAATGGCTCAGACAAAAGCAACTTTCAAAAAAATTAGGAAGATACTATGCAATCCATTTTTGACAACAGAAACAAAAAAAAGAGTTCTTAAATGTTATGTAGAGCCAGTCTTAACATATGGATGCGAATCATGGACAATAGGACAACAGACAAGAAAATCACTGGAATCTGTAGAAATGTGGTTTTACAGAAGAATGTTGACAGTACCATGGACAGCTAAGAAGAGTAATGAAGATGTTCTGAGAGAGGTCAAAGCAAAAAGAGAGCTAATTTCCAATATTAGGAAGAAACAATCATCATTTTTTGGCCATGAAATGAGAAGAGAAAAACTGGAATATATTGTAACAACTGAGAAAAATTGAGGGACGAAGAGATAGAGCGAAGCAAAGAGAAAAAATAACAGACAGCTTAAGAGAATGGCTTGGCAGAAGGTCAACAACAGAAATGATAAATAGCTGCCGAGATCGAAAGTTGTGGAGAGACATGATCACCTATGCCAGCAGGCCCGGTACTTGATGATGATGATGATTGATTAAAAGCTACACCACATACTTGCTTCCTTGACTATGATCATAACATGTACCAATTGCATCACATGTATGACTTTTACCTTCATACGTGTTCTCTTGTCTAGTATTCTTTTAGATGTTGAAGATTTACAAAATATGCAGCACATACATCACATATGAAAAGCATCTCCACTACATATGTTCTCTTGTGTATTTTGAACTTTCCAAGTCAAGTAAACAATACAGCATACATATCACACATGTAAGTCTTTTACTCTGTATGTGTTCTCTTGTGGCTTTTTAGAGCTATATTCTCAAGAAAACATGCACCACACACATCACATATGTAAGACTTCTCCCCAATATGTTTTCCCAAGTGTCTCTTTAGCTGACCAAGTTGAGCAAAACATGCACCACATACATCACAAGTGTAAGGCTTCTCCCCTGTATGTGTTCTCTTGTGTATTTTTAGATTTTGCAGTAGAGAAAAACATGCACCACACACATCACACATGTAAGGCTTTTCCCCTGAATGTGTTTTCTTGTGTATTTTTAGTGTTCTCTGATGAGCAAAACATATGGCACACACATCACACATGTATGGTTTCTCCCCTGTATGTGTTCTTGAGTGTTTTTTTAGATCACCACGTTCAGCAAAACATGCACCACACAGAGAACATATGTAAGGCTTTTCCCCTGTATGTGTTCTCATGTGTGTTTTTAAATGTTGAATTTGAGTAAAACATGAACCACACGTGTTACATGCATAAGGCTTCTCCCCTGTATGTGTTCTTTTGTGTATTTTTAGACTTTCAAGTTTAGCAAAACACACACCACACACAATACATGTGTAAGGCTTCTCCCCTGTATGTGTTCTCTTGTGTATTTTTAGTTTTTCTGTTTGAGCAAAACAGGCACCACAAACATTACATACGTAGGGCTTCTCCCCAGTATGTCCTCTCAAGTGTCTTTTGAGATGACCATGTTGAGCAAAACATGCACCACACACATCACATTTGTAAGGCTTCTCCCCTGTATGTGTTCTCTTGTGTCTTTTTAAATGTGAAGTCTGAGCAAAACCTGCACCACACACATCACATTTGTAAGGTTTCTCTTTGGTATGTGATTTTATGTGTGCTTTTTTATTAGTATTGTCACCATCAACAGTATAATCTTCACAAACATTAGAATGAAACATCCTTTCAGTTCCTGGCAATTGATTAGACTTGCTTCTGGTATCCTGAAATTGGGGGCTAGAATTTTTATTGCAGTCATCATCTTGACTTATCTGAGAACAAATGGAGATTATAATGTTAAAAGAAATCATGACACTATTGATGAAATAGCTGTTGGATTTTTATTAATAATTTTCTTGGCGAGATGTTGAAATTTTAACATTTTAAAAATACACTTGAATTTTTCTAAGATGGCAGATCTAGTCCACATTCTCTTGATCACTGCAGAAAGTGCATTCGATTTCTGATTAATTTCGGTTCTAATTTGCACTCCTATGCGTTAAAATCAAGATGATGATCTACTTATTACATCTGCGCTGATAAAACAATGTCGTATGCCGGCAATATTTCATTTTCGACAAATCAAGTGTTGTGAATGCGACCTTCCATCATCTAGGCTTGTTCTGCGCTTTACGTCACAATGGTGCTGTTCATGACCGTTGATGGATTTACTTGACGCAAGTTATTTATATGTTCTCATTAATGTGAACTGCTTCGTCAGCCGCAGTTTTATCTCTTTAGGGAATTTGCACCGTGTTCTGTTCGTCGTAGGCTACATTCACTAGAGTAATCAAGAATCTAAAGGGCGTGTCATAAAGGTCATTGCTGTGCTTGCATTGTTATGTGTGCCAAGTCATCATAATGGCTCATCATAAATAATTGGAGTCAACAACGATGGCCTAACATCATTAAGCGCTATACATTTTAAAAGAAATATGATCATCACTTTCGGGAGGATGTGAACTTCTGGTATATGGTGGATAGTCAGCAGGAACCTTTGCAGGCTAAGCATGAAAAGTGTTCCTTGTTGCAGTTTCCTCATATTCCAAGTCCATGGGGGACTGGTTAGTCTCGAGGCAAGACGCCGGCCTTGGGACAGAGAATTTGTGGGTTCAAATCTCGACTGCACCGGTTGGAATTTTTATTTATGATTTCTCTCCGCGATGACCACCCCTGGTCTCAGCAGCGGGGCCTGGCTTGAAACGTCATTACTCATCGACGGAAAAAACATGAGTACCTCCGAAGTCGGAGTTATCTGCCTGTGCGGCGAGGGACCCCTGTGCATGTGGCTGCCAGGGAAAAATGGAAAAACACGCAAAACTCATTTCCTAGTCTCTAGGGACTTCGTAAGAGTTGAAAACTGGTGAACGCAACAACAACAACAACAAATACACTTAACATCTGCCTTTCTTATATCTTTCTTCACTTCCAATTGTAATCATTCAGGTGCCAAGGAAGATGCAAAGTTCTGGTTCTCGTCCTTTTGGTGATCACACTCATTGTAAATCTATGCTGTTGTAACGTTTCTCTGATGCTGTCTGTTTATCTTACTCTGGATCTGCCTCTTGCTCTCCCTCCATTCTCCTCTTTTAATATATGCTTTGAGTGGTAATGAATCATACGTTATTCTATCTAGACTGGAAGACCAGTTTATTTGCTGCTTCTGTATGTAGCTTAAGGTTGGCTCAATGTCTACTCTTTCTCTTATAATGTCATTTCTGATTCTGTCTTTTCTGGTTACCCCAAGCACTTTTCTCAGACATCACATCTCAAACTTTCTTATGTGCTTAGATGTAAGTGACCATGTTTGGCATTGGCAGCACAATGTTGTAATAAATATCTGTCTATCTATTGTCCTTTCGAGCCGAAGATGGCACATAGAGCAGAACCACAAACTCAAAAACATAAACCTTGCATGCCAAAATGGCACATATTGCAGAGATCACTGCTTCTAAAATCTATGGTTCTGTTTCCATAACAATACTTTTTACAATGACAGCTTGTCAAGCCATCGATCAACCTCCTTAGTCGCCTCTTACGACATGCCTGGAAGGTCACAGTGTCACTATTCTTTACTTCCCTCATAATGAGGCCCCGGTAGCATAATGAATATACTCTGTATAAAATGTTTCTTAATGGTAACAGGTATTTGTGTTGAAGTATAGGGGATAGCTGTCCAAATATTTGGTTTGTCTTATTGCATCATATATATCTATCTATTTCTATATCTATCTATTTCTTTGTTGAATTTACCATCTTTAGAGAACCTTGTTACCAGGTATTTGAAGTCTGTTACTTGATGTTCTATATCTATATTTGAAGAGGGGAACACATCTGCCACTAAAATAAAGATTTCTTGTAATTGATTGCTTGTGACCATGATTTGTCTCCTTTGCTGTCAACCTTGGCCCTTGATTCTTTAGAACCTGGATCAATCTTTTGCCACGGCCAATCACAGAGAGGTCTGGTACTTCTGTTTCTGGGTAATTTTCTTTTATTATTATGATCATATAGATTTCTTATTTACTTCCTTCTGCCTTACTTGCATTGAGTTTTTTCCTATGTCTCTTAATCTCATTCAATATCATTTATGTGTTTCATTGAAGTCACAAGATTTAGACATCAATTGAGCTCAAGGCATTCATGTACTGAGGTTAAAACCATTTACTATGTCTACTACTACTAATGACTCACTACACAGTGGTCCTTCTATATAGCAGGTCTACCCAATCTATGTTGACTTACACAATCCTTTTGGATCTAAATCTAGGTTTCCCATTCTCTAAACTTCTACCCTGCTCTACTTTGCTAACCAGCTCTCTGTTTACTCTACATTCTTAACTTGTGCTTTAGCTTGGAGCCTAATATCTTCTCTCTTTCAACATAAGCCATTTTCTAGATGTTATACATGGTCGTTCTTTTACCACAAGCATTTTGCTCGTCTCAAGCCTGCATGAAAGCTGACCCTTAGTGTTCAGTTCACACTTCTGACATCACCTTCGTGGTGCCAAAGCCTAGTTAAAGTGGTCATCTGATTCTAACTTTGAACTCATCTCAAATGTCAAATTGTATGTTATGGTTCAACCTAACTCCTTAATTATTCTGAGTGACCTTTCCACAGATGCTCTCAAACATTCTAATACATTCTGGGATTTAATCTAACCCTCATAATTATTCTCAGTGACCTCTCTCTAGGCATTCTTCAAACATTATAATCAATTTTTACATTTGATCAAACTTCTTTATCACCTTGAAATGTAGAGTGAACTAATTTCTTCTTAACACAACTACATATAACTGACATCTATCAGTGATAATATATGAGATAATATGTTACAGATATATGATCATTAATAAATGAAGATATAAATCAAAATGGAATTAGAAGAACAATAATTTGAATGATATCTCTCTCTCTCTCTCTGCGATCAAGACTCAATCAGAGTAGGATTCCAGACTCTCTCATTAAGTCAGCTGTCTGTTTATGTGAATCGATTGCCCCATATAGTTTCTCTTCCAGGGAGGTGGGCGTGGACCACATTGCTCTTCTCAGGTCTGTGTACTGGGGGCAATCCTGTAGAACATGTTTTGTAGTCATATTGTCCAGTGTACAGTGGCATAGGCTGGTTATACCTATTTTTAATTTGGCGAACATGTGATTTCTCATTCTATTGTGGCCAGTGCATAGGCGAAGTATGATGACTTGATCCCTCCTTGATAGTTGGTGGTATCCGTCGCTCTCGTTATGCTTTGGATGTTCTCATTTCCATTTTTCATGGAACTGACCCTTGAGGATGGATTTGGCTTCATCATAACTGAGTGGATGGTTCTCTTGTGGTAATCTCCCTCCCTCTTTAGCTAATTTGTCTGTGCATTCGTTCCCGTGTATATTACAGTGTGATGGTATCCACTGAATGACTACTCTCTGGAAGTTATTGCATAGTTGGTCCAGGGTTGTTTTCAAGTCATCTAGTTCATTGTTCTTGGTGCTTTTAAGAGCTGATAATACTGACAGTGCATCAGTCAGAATCACCAATTCATTGTGCATGTTATTTTTGTGTTGAGTAGCCAGTGTTGCAGCATCTCTGATGGCCTCAGTTTCTGCTTTAAAGTTGTTTGAGAATTTTCCAGTAGCTATTGACTTGGTGATTTCGTCCTGATTATTCAGCGTCAAGAACACACCTCCCCTTCCATTTCAGGTGGCATTAGTAGCAGAGCCATCTGTGTATATGTGGGACCAAGAGTCCTGTGGGTAGGTATCATGTATGTGTTTTTCTGCTACGTGTTTTCTTTCTGTGTCTGATTGGGTGCCTTTTTTCATAATTCCTGCTATATTTTCCTGAAGTTCTGGTATTTTATGCTTTCCATGAGGAGACATATCAGATGGGCCCAAGGGTTTCGATATTGCTTGAAAGTACTGGGTCTCCAGTAGTTAGTTCATTGGCAATTGCAGCGAAGTTGCTCCTCTTTAGTCGTACAATTCCAGAACCAGATATTCTTTGGTGCATGGGGTGGCAAGGAGCCTTCTATATTTCTCCGCTTGTTGCAATACTTTAGTGACCCATCTGTCATCTAAGGGTTGTAAACCTGTTACTGTTTCTAGAGTCTTGATAGGTGTAGATTTCATAGCACCAGTGATGATACGGGCAGCTTGGTTCTGTGTTCTGTTAATTTTGCTAAGGTGTGATTTGGAAGCCATAGCCCAGGCTGTGACTCCATACTCTAGAACTGGTCTGACTCTTCCTACGTATAGTCTTTTCAAAATATTGCTGTCTGCTACCCAGTCCGTTCCTGCCAATTTCTTCATAATATTTGTACGCTTTCTGGCTTTTTTCCTTGCTCTGTCTATCTGATTTTTCCAAGTCATTCTGCGATTCATGGTGACGCCAAGATATGTTGGGTTTTGGTCAATAGGGAGTGTATGGTCTTTTATCTTCAAGTTTGCAGAGAGTGTGTTTCTTCATAGGCTGAAAATTATATATGTAGTTTTTTTTTTCGTTGATTGATAAGAACCAGGTGTTCGTCCATTTTTCAAGTTCACCTAGGGCATCTTACATCCTGGGTCCAGCCACCGACATACTTTCCTCACGAGCCCATAACGTCAGATCATCTGCGTATATTGCTGAGTGTATTCTGGGGGAATGTCCTTTACGATATCATTTATGAAAATTAAAAAGCGTGTTGGGGACAAGACTCCACCTGGTGAGACACCCTGTTCGATAGAGACCTTACTTAGTTGAAAATAACTTGTATAAAAAAAAACTTGTTCAAAAAGTGGACATCAAAATTGAAGGAATAGACCTGGAGACGATTCAGAGCTACAACTACTATAACCACTATGCCATACTATAACCACTGATGGAAAATGTAAAACTGAAATAAACAAAAGAATAGGAATGGCAAAAAACAATTTTAATGCCATGAAAAATATACTAACATCAAAGAAATAACACCATGGCTAAAACTAAGAATAGCAAAATGTAATATCTTCTCAATATTCCTGTGTATGGTGCAGAAACATGGACATTAGACAATAAAACAGAATAGAAAATTGAAGCCTTTCAAATGTGCATTTATAAAAGAATAGGTAGAATTGGATGGAAAGAAAAGAAAACAAATGAAGTTTTAAAACAATTAAAAATGAAAAGAGAACTAAACAAAATTAGAACAAGACAAATGAAATTGTTGGGGTATGTTAAAAGACACAACAGCCGATTAAAAGTAATCTTGGAAGGGAAAATACAAGGTAATAGAGGCAGAGGCAGACCAAGACTAACATGGACAAGTAAAATCAAAAGATGGACTGGTCAGTCTATGACAAACTGCACCATTAAAGTAAGAGATGGCGCAGAATGGTGCTCAATGGTAGACAATCTTTGATGCAGAGACGGCACTCAATGATGATAAAAATGAAGAATATTCAAATTTTGTTAGTTGTAATTGTGTACTTTACCTCAGGATTATCAATATAGACTAAAGGTCCATGTTTAGGGCAGTCTCCTTCAAATTTCAGCTGACAATTCTCACAATCTAAATTTAAAAAATGTATTACCTATACATATTGATAATAAATAAACTATACCACAAGGTTATATGGGGCCCATCACACATGAAATAATAACCAGCAATAACAAGTCAATTAAAAAGGACATGACCAAGTCAATTAAATGTAGCCTGCTTGACTGCTCCAATTTTGATTCCCAGATCAGGCAAATATTTTCAGACCATTAAGGCTCTAGAGTTCACCCAGCCTCTAACATTGGGTACCAGAGATTGTCTGGGAAGTGAGGGTGGCCTGAAGTAAAAAACATACACAGGAAGTGAGAATAAATGCTCCATTGGTCAAAGAAAAAAATATGATCACTAGCATCATATTCCCCATATGCAAGCAAAGCATGAATATATCTTTACTTTACTTACTTGACATTTCACTGTTTCCTCTAGTAAGATGGCTTTGGATAGCCTATTAGATCATTTGACATTGTCCTTAAAAGCCTTAATTCATAATTTATGGTAAAAAAATACATTTATAAGACCAATAAACAACAGACAAGAAAATCACTGGAGGCTGTAAAAATGTGGTTTTACAGAAGAATGTTGAGAATATCATGCACAGCTAAGAAGAGTAATGAAAATGTTCTGAAAGAGGCCAAAGCAAAAAGAGAACTAATTGCCAATATTAGGAAGAAACAATCATCATTTTTTTGGCTACGTAATGAGAAGGGAAGAACTGAAATATATTGTGATAACTGAGAAAATTGAGGGATAAATGAGATAGAGGGAAGGAAAGAGAAAATATACCAGACAGCTTAAGAGGATGGCTTGGCAGAAGGTCAACAACAGAAATGATAAATAACTGTTGACATAGAAAATTGTGGAGAGACATGATCGCCTACGCCAGCAGGCATGGTACTTGATGATGGCGACCAATAAAGACAGTGTCAGAATGTTCAGAATGGATGTTGAAATTAACTTGGATTTCAAAAATACATGTCAGGAAAAAATATGACATGCCATACAAATCTGAGCCCTAGTTATGACATTAGAAATATTAACTTCAATGGTGTGATCTGTGTAAGAAATGCCTATAATCTTGTGATAAGACATCATTTCATAAGCTTGAATTTTGTTTATAATTCTGTATTTAAGATCATGGTTAGCTACTTCATTTCATTGCTATTTCTATGCACTTAGACTTTTAAACCAGTGTGGGTCAAGAACAAGATCAAGCATATAATGTTCAACAGTTTTCCATACTTTGCCTTGCAGGGTTGTTTCTGTAGGTCATATGTATGTTCTTAGGGTGTTATAGTGTCGCAATCTTGTAGAATGCTCTGGAGTCTGCATGCTCCACAATCGCATGTTGCAAAGTCACAGAGCCCTATCCAGAGTGTGCTCTGAGTCCACGTTGGCCTGTTAGGTATCTAAAGATCTTGGTCTGGTCATGTTTGCTAGACTTGTTTATGTTGATGTGTTCTGGTTCAAATTTTTCTTATTGCTCTTTTTATTTTATTTTCCTACCTTGTTTCAGTACTGTCTTGACATTTTTAAGGCTCTGGAGTTGGTTGGGGAAAAGAAGGTTCCCACCTGCTTTTGTTTATTTTCTCATGTTCAGGAATGCTACAGTGTGCTGATATCCATTAAAGAACTAGTTCTGTTTTTTTGTGAAAGTGTACATATGTTGTCCTTTATTTCCTGGATGATTTTTTTGTCTTGTTTCAGGCTTGATATCACTTGTATGATTGACTTACATCACTGAAGATGACAATATTTTGAGCTAAGGATCTCTTGTTCATTGAGACATAGTATGACTATGTGTAGTGTCATTGTATCTGCTCTGGAATGTGTGCACCTTTCTCTGTCTGGAAGAGTGTGTTTATGTCTTTCCATTGAGGTAGGTTATGCAGATACTACTGCCCGCCTTTGATGCTTCAGATACAAACCCATCTGTGAATACTTGTGAACAAATATATTTGGCGTATTTTTCCTTAAGCATGATGAACTACAGGACTTTCATTTCTGTCTCAAGTTACTTAATATTGGAGGCATTATCTGAAACATCTAGGATTGTTTTTGCTGAATTTTTATGGTTGGGCTATAGCTTGGATGTGAGGACTGCTAGCAGATTTCTATTTGATTCTCTAATGAATATGTATATTGTCTGAAGGTTTCCCTAGCTCTTCCTTAGGAGCCTGTTTATTGTTCTGTCAGAGACTTCAAAATTTGGTAGTTTGCAGTGTCCTAACATTACCCCCTTTTTGTGTCTTCCTAATTGCAACTTCTGATGACCCCTGAGTCTTTAATTTGTTTCTATTGATGTAGGATTTTTTATTTTGTGTGCTTCTATCCTACAATATGAAAAAAAAATTTGACAAATTTCAACAAATTGATAGTTTTTCTTTTTTTTTTCCCTTTGACCTGGGAAGTTTCCTCAGTCATCTGTGACATCAAACAACCCTTTGTGACTCAGGAAACTAGGCAAATAGCACTCTGAGGTAGCCAAACATACTGATGAATTTAAGGCTTCTGCTTGAATAGACAAAATAACACATCCGCCTAAGTGGTCATTTTCAAGTCAAATGAACCTGAGACAGGAAATCCAAGTTCCCTATGTGTCTAATTTGTAAACACATAGCTGTGTGCCAAATATTAAAAGAAAATACTATTTTAGTGCTCCTGATGTTACAATTAAGCGGTAATATTTTGTACTATGAATTGTAATGAAGCATGCCACAGGTAAGTATCATAATTAAGAGTTAAGACCCTCTCCATTCTAAACTTGTATTTGATGCTAAGTTATTAATTTGTCTTGTTAATTTTGTTATCACAATGAACCAATTTTGATGACCCATTTATATGACCTATATCATATCTGACAACAAACAACTGTGATGCTCAGTGGATGGATGTTGTGTTAAGTTGTGTGTTGTGGAAGTTGATGTCAAGTTGTGTTATTTTGCACTAACATGTCTGTACAATTTTGAATTAGAACAACACATAAGTATGCCCTTTCTATGGTTGGAAAGAAATAAGATCTTTATGTGCTAGAGATGAATCAGAAAGAGAGAAAAAAAAAACACTCATATAAACATTCCAACATTTGTTTTTGACGTTATATTTCTCTAATGCAGTCTGTATTATTACATGTTGTATCATTATGAAATTCTATGTCAATGAAGATGTATAATCCTCTTGATGTTGTGAACATTTTTCATATAAAATAAAATATACAATTACTAAAAATGTATATTAAACAAAACTAAATGTAGTCAAATTATTAATATTGATTCTATAGATTGTAAGAAGTAAAAACTTACATAGAGAACTTTCCTTGTCAGAAAAAGGTATTGAAGCAGCTCTTGTAGCCTTCATGACAGGGGACACATGATTATTTTCTTCCATTTTGTTGTCTTCCTTCTTCACTACCTGATCCTGCAAACAGTTTTTAAATACTTTCATGTCACAGTGTAACTTTAAACAACTATACAGAGAAAACACTAGTTGTTCTGAAGCTTGATCATTTATAAAAGTATTTATAGATCACATCCTATTTTCTATTCCTGCTGATATGTTGCTAGAGCTCTAAACTTGTGTGTATGTACATTGTTTACTCCATATCTAGTAGTCAATAAACTTGCAAAACATAGAGGTTTGTTGTGAAAATACAATCTCCTGGCTTCTATAACTCATCATCATCATCATCAAGTACCGGGCCTCCTGGCATAGGTGATCATGTCTCTCCACAACTTTCGATCTCGACAGTTATTTATCATTTCTGTTGTTGACCTTACGCCAAGCCATTCTCTTAAGCTGTCTGGTATTTTCTTTCTTTGCTTCCCTCTGTCTCTTCGTCCCTCAATTTTCCCAGTTGTTACAATATATACCAGATATTCTCTTCTCATTACATGGCCAAAAAATGATGATTGTTTCTTCCTAATATTGGACATTAGCTCTCGTTTTGCTTTGATCTCTTTCAGAACATTTTCATTACTCTTCTTAGCTGTCCATGGTATTCTCAACATTCTTCTGTAAAACCACATTTCTACAGAATCTTCTATAACTAGATCTAATATTTTTACAAAAAATAAAAATTCAATCTTCTAAAAGTTTGCTGGGCTGAAAGGCTATCTTTCTTTCTTTCTTCACTTCCTCTTGTGCCCATTTGGGTGTTGAGAGATGTACAAGTAGACAGATCTGGTTCTTGCCCTTTTGGCAGCTTCAATCATGGCCAAATGTTGAGGTGTTTCACTGATGTTGTCTGTCTATCTTATTCTGAACATCAGTCTCTTACTCTTCACCATCTTCCTTATGTTTCATTCTGATTTGTTGTTGCTGTTACCTTCATTATTTAAGGCTCTGGCCTGCTTTCACAATTTTCTTCCACACAAAGTTTAGATTTTTTGTGTTTTCCTCCCAGCATTTCCTTGTGATCTGCTTCACTGTATACTTGTATTATTTTGCAGCAGCTACTTTAAGTGAAATGTTTACTTCAGTTGTTTGTTACCTCTCCACTAGCTCTCTGGCTTCACACATTTTGTTCTGAAACTCTTGTACTTCTTTCCTCCAGTAAGGTTTGTAAATTTACCTTGGACTCCTGGGAATCAACTCAATGGCTGCCAGCAATATTGCTTTGTTGAGGTTTTCAATCATTGGCTTCATTTTGTTGCTGCACACATTGATGGCTTCACAGTACAGGTCAGGTAGCATTGTAAACTTGTCCCAGTCAGCTTTCTTGTAATTCCAACAAGGCAATAGTTTTATTTCCTTGGGAACATGTCCCATGTTTATCTCCAACTTGATTGACCTGTGGTCCCTATCAGCTAAAGTCAAGGATGTTTCTGCTAATTTTGTGTTTTAGATCTCCTGTTGCAAAGTCATGATCTGGAGTGGAGGAAGTATGCCACTGTCTGAAGGAGAATCACGGCTTGTCATTTGACCTGTTTATTGAGTGGAGATTTGTACCTATCTCCAAGTCTTCTACTTCATCTCTCCTGCTGTCTGTATCTAGATATCTCCATCTTTCAGACCTACTATTAAAAACTCAGTAAATAAACAGTTCTAGTTTGATGTTTTCCAACTTGATAGTGACAGATCCTTGTTTAGTGGGTGAAAGTAGAAAATTTCAGATTTCATCAGTCTTGGTTGGGGCCATCAGAACTGGCTTACACCAATTTTTCTTTTAATCTTCAAGATTTGCAAATCACAAAATTGAACACCCATCACCTCAGTTTTGATATCCTCTCTAAAACTTGAAGTAGAATAGCAAATACATCCATCTAGTGAGCTACAGATAGGGCAAGACTTTCATACAAAAGAAATACAAAACAAGGTAGAAAAAAGTTACAAATAAACAACAAGCTTAACCCAATTGACCAACAGCCAAGGCACCCACAGACCATGATTTTCAAAATCAGAACCAGTGGCTACAGGCTCCTGAACCACATTCAACCCCCACCCCAAACAAACTACCCACACCAATAAATGTCACTGTGAAGAGAGGACAGAATCAGGAACATCTTAAGAGAATAGCACCCATGTCAATCTTCAATATCAAGTTTGACCCAATGACAGAGAAATACAACAAAAGCTAGTAGAAGAGTTAACATGACTAACAAAAATGTATTAAAAAGTGAAATAGACTGAGAGAGAGAGAGAGAGAGAGAGACAGAAAGAGAGAGAGAGAGAGAGAGAAGAAAAAAAAAGTAAAAGGAATTAGAGAAAGTGAGTGAGAGATAGATTAAAGAGCTGTGTCTGTTTGAAATAAATTTTGGAATCAATCGGACATGACTAGGGTCTATCCTCTGCTCACAATTCTAAAGGTGGCTTTGATATTTTATTTATTCCATGGTGTGTCTTTAGTTATTTAGTGTACTAGCTCAGGAATGTTTAGCAGCATCTCTAGTGGTGTCTTATTGATTGTGTCTCTGGAGTGTTTTGTTGATCTTTCTTTCTGACCAAGCTATAGGATAAGCATCTCAAACCTATGTAAGGTTTGCTCTATGCTTTCAATATTGTTAATTCACACACTTTGTTTCACTTCTATTTGTGTGCTCCTTTTTCTACTTTTCTTGAAAGTTTATCCATGAATGCCTCTAACTATACTCATTTTCTGAGGCTCTCCATTCTGACTTCAATCAACAATTTGAAGATACTCCAAACAATGAACATACAAATTGGGTTTTTAAACTTTTTCAAAAACATACATAGAAGAAATCTCTCTAAATTGACAGGAAGGAACATTTAATTAATATTAATAAAATTAACAACAAATCAGGAATTGTAATTTAAAATCAAATATGGTTACCAACAGTTCAGGATAGAAAAAACCAAAATCAAAACTTGATCCTGGATTATGAACAATAGGAGAAAAGTGCTATATTCCTTCATCACTTTTAGTGAAATATGTACTCAGTGCGGTCACAAAGTTGTTAAAAAAAAAAAAAAAAAATTAAGTAACTGTAAATAGCTAATTTTTGCAATTTAAGACTTCTGCTCCCAAAGTTAACATTATACAATTGATAGCTGAGCATCTGCTTTATGCACCACATTGGAATTTGTTAAATTTACATTTTTAATTTTATTATTGTCTTTCATTATATTAATTTTGTGTGTGTAATGTCACCATGATTTATTTTAATAAACAATTTTATAATTTTTCAAATTTCAAGGAGTCTTTTTACAAGGGGATAAATAATAATAAATGAACAGTGTTTCCTGGCGTTCGGCTTCTTGTGGCAAGGCACAGTGCCAGGGAGTACGGGTTCGATCCTGCTTCGGACCATATGTTGTTCTTTGTTTTTTTTTCTGTTGTTGTTCATTTGTCATTTTTCTGAGTGCTGTAATACATACCTCTTCCTTCTAAGATTCCATGTCTTTTTGAAACACCTTTCTTTACTACGTTGCATAGGGTGTAAGTACAAAAAATAGATACATAATAGAATCACAAATTTGTAACTACATTTTTCTCTTTGACTGCTTAAAGAGGATAGATTTTCTGATATTCATTTTATTCCCTCAAAACGTAGCAGAAGGCAAAAAATAAAATGTTTAGAAACCACGGCCTTAGAGTATAGTTATTACAATGCAATACTAGTATTAGCACATAAATGTATGGTGCTTTAATTATTAGTGTAGTGTGTGAAACATTTTTGGTGTCTTGACTTATATTGCCTGCAGCTATTCATACATTCACTGTATGATTTATAGAGTGCATACAAGTGTACCTATCCAATTTCCAACGTTACAGTAAAAACTCATAAAATTTACTTTGCAAGAAACAGATCAATAAACTCACATTATATTTCCATTCTTGTTTCAATATGTCCCGAAGGAATGGAAATTGTCTTTCAACTTTGATCTCAGTCTGTAACAACAAAATGATGCAATTATTTGCATTATAAATTACTTCATATTTTTTGTGCAAAAATGTTAAAATATATTACATTGAAAAATTTTGCTGCTGTACAGTAAATTGTAAAAATTATGAAGCTATTATATAGTATATATATATATATATATCTTTGGAAGATGCACCACGGAAATAAAAAGCAGAATAGCTCAGGCCAAAATAGCATTTCAGAAAATGAAAAATAACTTATGTAACAAATCTATTCCAATAGAAATGAGATAGAGAGTTCATCGGTGCTATATAGAACCAATTTTGACCTATGGAAGTGAATCATGGACAGTAGACAAACAAATGAAAAGACGATTAGAGGCACAGAGATGGGATTTCTCAGAAGAATGTTGAAAGTTCCCTGCTCAACTAAAAAAGACCAATGAGGAAGTTCTCAAAGAGGCCAACACAAAAAAGCAGCTCCTAAAAAACATCAGAAAGAAACAATCGCCATTTTTCGGGCACATCATGAGAAGAGGAAAGTTGGAATACTTGGTTACAACTGGCAAAATAAAAGGAAATAGAGATCGCAGACGACAAAGAGTGAAAATACTAGATAGCTTGGTGTCATGGCATTGAAAACAGTCAACAACAGAACTGATATGATGCACTGGAGATAGAAGATTGTGGAAGGACATGATCACCTACACCAACCGGTATGGCACATAATGATGATGATGATGACTATATAGTAAATTTGTTACAGCTTAAAGGCTTCTACATGTTTCAAAATGCAATAAATTTGAAGAATTCTAACAAAAAAAAAAGAAAAAGAAAGTTACTTGCCTCCCTGAACTATATGGTATAAGTGTGTCTCTTAGATATTTTAATGTCTGTCCAACCACTGTCCAGCACTATTTCTACCTTTCCATCACTTATTGGCTCTGATCTGGATAGGCCTCCACTCTTATTGATAGACCAATGACAGTTTTCATTCAGGAACTATATTGCTACCATAGTTCAAGTCTGACTGTCAAAATTCCAACAGATTAATTCCAGTTTTCAAAAGCCCAGGAAACTGATAAAACTTGTGGTCTAGTTTATATCATCATCATCATCGAGTGCCATCTCCGCAACGAAGGTTGGCTACCATGGAGCGCCATTTTGTTAGTTTATATATACCTGGTAAAATTAGAAATCTTAAAAACTGACTTGATGCAATATTCTTATCTTGTTGTCTGAGCCAGCTCTTTATTCTGACCAACTGAAATGTCCAGAAAGAAAGCAAACAGTTCCCAGGCTTCTAAGGATTCTGAATCAGGAATCAGCAATGTAATCAATGGTAATTCCAAATAACAAAAGTGATAGTATATATCCTTGTTTGGCTCCTGGCCTAGATACATGTGTTATAACTACCTTTTTGACAAATATATCACCTTTATCCAGCCTTGATAAATGAAATTAAATTGCCAAAAAGTTCATTTCCAGATTGTCATTTAAGGTAAAGGTAAAGTACAAGACTTGAACCGGCATCTTAGCACATTAGTTTCCACCCATATGTGCTCGGCCACCTATCCAGAAATGTTCTGAGATTTCTGTATAATGTCGCTTCAAGCATCGAAGCTCAGATGCGAGGCGACATTCCTCACCTTCCCAGGGTGATACCCTGGTACCCATTTCTGCCAATGGCTGGGTCGACAGTGGGGAGTTTTTTTTTCCCGAACCATGAGTACAATTCAAACTGCTTACAGGGGAATCGAACACGGGTTGTCACCATTTGATACCAATTAATCAACTCACTTGACATGTATATTCTGGTTCTTCTTTGATCTTTTCAGCTGGTATCAAGTCTGAGGTGTCCATGACTCGATAGTCTGAGAATGAATTTTAATATGCAAAGTTAGTAACAGGAAATACTGGAATAATGAAACCAAAAATTGAAATCATGAACATGGTTGCAAATAATATGTGTACATATGTTTAACAACTGAGTTTTATATTCTTTTCCTCATTATCAGATAAAAGGATAATGGGATAAGTGAATCAGCATCATAACAAGCAACATAAATTCAGAAGTGAATAACTGAGAAAAAAGCTAGGTATAATTCCTGCTATATAATATGTTTCCTGTGTGTTACCGGGGCCTCATTATGAGGGAAGTAGAGAATAGTGACACTGTGACCTTCCAGACATGTCGTAAGAGGCGACTAAGGAGGTTGATCGATGGCTTGACAAGCTGCCATTGTAAAAAGTATTGTTATGGAAACAGCGCCATATATTTTAGAGCAGTGATCTCTGCAATATGTGCCACTTTGGCACGCACGGTTTCTGTTTTTGAGATTGTGGTTCTGCCCTATGTGCCGTCTTCGGCTCGAAAGGACAATAGATAGATATAATATATAAAGAAACAACATATAAAATGGTTTGTTTATGTAAAAAAAGACAAGAGACCAAAACACAACAAGCCTTTAATACATGTTGCAAGAACACTATACTCAAGGGCTAACCATGAAAGAATGGATTGATGGAATATTAGAAATACTAGGAGGAAACATAACAGGAGCAGAGGCCAACAGAAGTGCAAAAGACTGAAAATTATATTTCTCCTCACCACTGAAAGACAAATGAGGAAGGAAGAATTACTTGACTTCAAGCACCTCCTTTTTTCTACATCATATTATAAATTACAGACAAGAGACAAAGTGGAATGGCACTCCATGGTAGCCAACCTTTGATGTGGAGATGGCACTCAGTGATGATGATGATTATAAATTATAATTCTATATTAATTTATTTTAATGATCAAATACAACTATTACATTGCTAAATCGTGGTATGAGATGAGTTTATAAGGATTTGGTAGTAAATAATTTATGTATATTTGAATTATTAAAAGAAACATAAGCGGTTGCAAGGAAATGTTTATATGACTAAATGCTAAATGTGTATAAGCATTTAATTTTGAAGACTTATGCCTAAGAAGATTAACCTTTGTACAATGGAATGAATTAGGACCAAAATAAAGTTAAAAGAAATGTCAGAAATGGGTATACAACCAGCGATCTCATCTACAATTAGTTAGGAAGAGAAGGTGGACACTTTCACAATCCATGTCATATCATCTAGATAATGATGTCGATGCAGGTCGGACTTGTGTTGAGAAGAGATAACGTGAACATTTTAAAACAGGCTTTTTTTATGGGAAACATCAGAATACAGAAAAAATGTAGACCTAGTGCCTAGAGACACTAAAAGAACACTTATATATGAAAAGCAAAGTTAGCAGGCATAGATTCACTAAATGAATCAAACATCTCGCCAAGAATAGAGATGGATGGCAAAAAAAAGTATGAATGAGATGCAACTATCAGCTCTGGAATGATCAAGATTTTATAATTCATTTACCTGTGACCTGCAGTCTTTAGTTACAAACAGTAAAATTAAGTAAAACAAACACATCAAAATCATTTCATTATTGTTTAATTGAAGAATGTTGAGAATACCATGGACAGCTAAGAAGAGTAATGAAAATGTTCTGAAAGAGGCCAAAGCAAAGAGAGCTAATTTCCAATATTAGGAAGAAATAATCATCATTTTTTGGCCATGTAATGAGAAGGGAACAGCTGGAATATATTGTAACAACTGGAAAAATTGAGGGACGAAGGAAGAGCTAGAGGGAGGCAAAGAGAAAAAATACCAGACAGCTTAAGAGAATGGCTTGGCAGAAGGTCAACAACAAAAATGATAAATAGCTGCCGAGATCAGTCGTGAAGAGACAAAAATGAGACATGATAATCACCTATGCCAGTAGGCCCGGTACTTGATGATTGTTTAATTATTATTATTATCCTTTTAAAACACATTCACAAGTCAAGTGGCAATTCTGAAGAACAAAAAAAGTATCAGTGTCAGTAAAACTGAATAACTGTAAAGTATTTAAATTATTATGGGCACAGCTAGAAGTAAAAGTTTTAGTGTATAATACACTCATAAGTGTATAAGAAGACTTATCACCTATCAACCAACACAGAACTGGAGTCGTCAGTCGCTGGACACTCAGACTTCAGACACTGCGGGACTTGCTGAGGAGGGGATCTGAGCACCTATGGACCTATGTATGTTTGAAGTGCAATGACGATGACCCGCAAACAAGAACAACTCAATACTGTAAAGTACTTAGGTTACACGAATCGTATCACTGCGGTAGTGTGGTGGGTGTTACTCACTGTGTAATACTACTTTTTAAAGTACAACCTCTGGCTCGGATCCTCAGTTAAATTTTCAATAATTAATAACAACAAAGCGAGAAGCTAAAAAAAAAAAACAATATGGACAAACATATGTCTGGTGATAGATTAGATCCAAAAATTGTTCCAACGGAATTTGTCTATAACTTGTTCACAGAGTTATCAGATTTGCTTTTTTTTATGATAGGGTTCCTCCATCTAATAAAAAATTATGATCATATTCAAAAAGGTGAAATTGTTCTGTCCGGTACATGTAATTATCTACCGGTCTTCGATATGGAGTAGTTTCGTAGTTTTCTTTATCAGATAACGTTTCAACTCGAGAAAGGGGGTAGGAGGGATAAATTATAAAAAATAACAATATTTTGCTGGCTACGCGGTGATTATCGCCTGCTTTTGCGCGCCATTCCACAGTTGCTTTCACTTAATTTGTTGTATGGCAACTGCGCTCTAATATCATCATCATTTAGGCCCGTCTCCGCATCGAAGGCTGGCTACCATGGAGCGCCATTCCACTCTGTCTCTTGCTTTCATGGCACAGATTGTCATAGGTTGACTTGTCCTTCTTTTGATGTTACTCGTCTATGTTAGTCTTGGTCTGCCTCTGCTTCTTTTAACTTGCATTTTCCCTTCCAATATTACTTTTATTTTGGTTGTTGTGTCTTTTAACATGTCCCACAAATTTCATTTGTATCTCGATGGCTTTCTTTGGAATGTTACGTGATGATGCTCCAATCTCTTTCACGGTGGTCTGCCATATTCGTCTTTCGTGTCCTAATATAGCTTAAAAGAATTAATCTGAGATTGAACGGACCGCGCCTAGCTAGAGTCAAGACACAGACGTACGTAAATCCCCAATTTAGTTTCGGGTTCAAGACAAGGGGAAACAAATCTGCCAGAACCGTATGCCTTGCCTTTAAATGCCATTGTGTTTCTTTGCTATAGAGTTTCTTCGTTATCTCGCTAGTGTTTTTGAATGTAAACTGCAGAGCGCAGAGTTTTGCTTCTTTGTCTACACTTTGCATCAGAGGTTAAGCTGTCTTAATGAAGTTAAGACTATGAATAATCACTGCCATAGAATACATAAAGAAACAACAAATAAAAGGTTTGGTCGCGGGATAACGCAGAAAGATCAAAACACAACACAAAGAGCCTTCAATAAATATTGTGATGGCGCAAGAAACACGGTCTGACCAGTAAAAATATGGATTGATCGAATATCAGAAACACTATAAAACATAGCAGCAGTTGAGGCCAACATAAGAGCAAAAGACAACAAATTATAACTCCCACTGACGTTGAAGGGCAAAATAGGAAGGAAAGAAGAAGAAGAATGAAGTTAAGTCATCCAAAAAAGAACGTTGTTTTACCAATGCAGACCTGGACAGTAGACTCAAGAAACAGAAAAATAACTACTACCGAGATTAAATGAATTAGACGAATGATGATAAACTGCCCAACAGATACGATCAGGAATGAAGAATTGAAAAAAAATAGTTAAAAATAATTTCCGCCACATAATAGTTTACTTACAGAAACTACATATGAAATGGTTGACCAGGTGATAACGAGGATACCTGAAACAAAGGTCTACCACGAGAAAGGTGAATTTAGGGAATGTTACAAACAACAGAAACATAGTTTAGTTTTAATTTAGTTTAGTTTTAATTTAGTTTAGTTTAGTTTTAGTTTAGTTTAGTTTAGTTTAGTTTAGTTTAGTTTAGTTTAGTTTAGTTTAGTTTAGTTTAGTTTAGTTTAGTTTAGTTTAGTTTAGTTTAGTTTAGTTTAGTTTAGTTTAGTTTAGTTTAGTTTAGTTTAGTTTAGTTTAGTTTAGTTTAATCGATAAGTCATCCTCATTGCACATCAGACAAGTCCATATGTGCTCAGATCTCTTCTTAAGAATACCCATCAACTTCTTCTTCTTTCCTTCCTCATCTGCCTTTCAGCGTCGAGGGGAGATATAATTTGCGGTCTTTTGCTCTTCTGTTGGCCTCTGCTGCTGCTATGTTTCCTAGTGCTTCTAATATTCCGCCGACCCATCTTTTTCGTGGTCGACCCTTGGGTCTGGTGTTCTCACAACGTTTGTAGAAGGCTCGTTGTGTTGTGTTTAGTTCTTTCTGCCTTGTCACGTGGCCAAAACCATTTTATCTGTTGTTTCCTTATATATTCTATGGCGGGGGCTATTCCTAGCTTTTTTCTCAGTTCTTCATTTCTGATCTTATCTCTCAGACTGTTTCCTGTCATTCGTCTAACACATTTCATCTCTGTAGAGATTATTTTTCTTATTGTTCTTGCATCTAGGGTACAGGTCTGGCATTGGTAGTACAACGTTGGGATGCTTGAGAATTATCGTTTGTCATTAGACTTCCTAGGTATTTGAATTCCTCTACTTGTTTTAGTTGTCTGCCTTCTATAGTTATGTTGATGTTCTGTTTATTTTTGGCGACATTCATGACTTCTGTTTTCTTTATGTTGATTTTCATGTTGTATTTTGTACCTGAGATGTTTTGTTTGTTTAAGTGTTCTTGTAGGTCTTCTATTGTTTCATATATTAGTGCCTGATCGTTTGCAAATATAAGCTCGTTTATCTCCTCTGTCTCTGATGGGTTGGCTTGCTTGCATATATAGTCCATGTATGTAATAAACGGTAGGGGGGATAGTACGCACCCTTGTCTTACGCCTGATCTAACTTCGAAGTGGTCTGTGTAGCCTGCTGTTGTTCTAACCCTGCAGCTGC